>CACRXP010000151.1:988835-1011353 GCA_902702965.1 Spirometra erinaceieuropaei
CTCCCCGTGTTGGAGGGGAGGGAGAATGGTAGGTTAGCAGAACTGCGCGCGCCTGGATTAGCGGCTGCTGATGCGGCGTGGGGCTCGGCTTAGTGATGCGTGATCTTAGGCCCTCATAATGGGCGTCTAGGTCGACGTGGCGGTTGATGCTGTCCGCGTTAGAGTGCCATGCCTCTAGGGATTCTCTCGCCCGTTTTGTGTTGGCCGTGGCGATGACCTCGGTGTTATCCCAATTAAAACGGTGGTCGCACTGGAGTGCGTGTGCAAAGACGAGAGACAGTGGATCACGGCGACGGACAGCTAGTTTGTGTTCATTAATACGAGTTCCCAGGCGTCGTCCTGTATGACCAACATATACGCAGGGACAATTGGCACACGGGATGCGATAGATGACGTTAGTCTGTTCCTCTTTGGGGATAGAATCCTTTACTCGAGTTAAGACTGTGCGCAGCGAGGATGCAGGCTTGTGGGAAACGCGAATACCGAACTGACTTAACTGACGGGCGATCATTTCTGAGGTCCCCTGCATATAGGGCAGGGAGAAGAATTTCCGGGTCACGGTTTCTCCATCTGAGGAGGGGTCTCGAGGTTGTGCCTGACGTCTGAGGCAGTTCTTCACGAAACTGACTGAGTATCCGTTAGATCGAAATAGCCGATATAGAAAGCCTAGTTCTTTCTTCAGCAGATCGTCATTGCTGCAATACCGGTAGGCCCGGTGGAAGAGGGTTCGGACGCAGCTTTTTTTGTGAGCCGCAGGGTGATTGCTTCCATAATTGAGGATGATCTCAGAATCAGACCCTTTTCTATGGACGCTGGTTGCGAGGTTACCGTCGTCCAGCCTTTGTATTTTTACGTCCAGAAACGACAGACTGTCTCCTACTGCCTCTTCGCGGGTAAATTGTATGGCCGGAAAGACTTCATTCAGCCTCTGATGTAGCCTTTCGACCTCGCGATTCTTTATTACGACAAAGGTGTCGTCTACATAGCGGAGCCACATTTTGGGGTTGAGAGTTTGAAAAACCTCATGTTCTAGTCGCTGTAGCACTAGTTCGGCGAGTAGACCGGATATTGGGGAGCCCATTCGACTTCAGCAAGGAGGGACGACAGAAAATGCGGGTAGATTGATACAGTAATGTTTCGGGTTTATTCTGCCTTCATTCAGCCAATCATAACCCTGACCACCAGCAGCTGGGACCAGAAACACAAACATGCGCACAGACGCAACTGGCGCAGTCGGTCCACCACTGAGGCCTACCAGATGGGTCATAAGCACTTCATCGAACCGAAGTTCATCTGTGCCTCGCCACCTGTCATTCTGTCGCTGCAGATCGGGTATTTATTCAATCAGAAAAGGGCGCACACCGATCTATTGGCTTCACGAAGCAAACCAGCTCCGTATGGGTGGCAAAGGTCACGAACAGGCAACCAATTACCAGGCCGAAGTCGGCCAAGTCATAATAGCAGAAAGGAGGGACGACAGAGAATGCGGGTAGATTTATACAGTACTGTTTCGGGCTTATTGTGCCTTCATTCAGCCAATCATAACTCTGACCACCAGCAGCTGGGACCAGAAACACAAACATGCGCGCAGACGCAACTGGCGCAGTTGATCCACCACTCGGGTCTACCAGATGGGTCATAAGCACTTCATCGAACCGAAGTTCATCAGTGCCTCGCCACCTGTCATTCCCTGTCGCTGCAGATCGGGTATTTATTCAGCAGGAGTGGGCACATAGCGATCTATTGGCTTCCTGAAGCAAACAAGCTCCGTATGGGGGACATAGGTCACGAACAGGCAACCAACTATCAGGCCGAAGTCGGCAGATGAGGGACATCGGCAAAAGCAATGGAGACCGGGATGGTCACTTCTGGCTTAGCCGCCGTCAGCCGGCACATTTTATATTGAAGCCTCGCAAAATCATAAAATATGCTCCATGTCTAAGGATCACATAAATGTAGTTTTCGCTGGGGCCACAAGGGCAACCTTGAGGTTGGGATGAAAATAATTAGGCTAACCTCCCGAGGCATTATGTTCTTCAGCTGGTGTAAAATGTCAGCTATATCAGGGAAGCGTTCATCGGGCAGGCCTAGGCAGCAACTGTGAACACAGGCGGTCGTCAACCTTTGGCCACCACACTCCTGATCTGCGCTCGAGGGCCGCAGCAGCCAAATAAGGAGACGGCGAGCTGCAACGCCAGACGCATGGGAAATGGATGGCAATGTAGCATTAGTCATCACCGCCACCGGCTGGTCCTCGCTGGATTCTGCAGTGAAGAGGAGAAGTTCGAAAAGGAAGCGAGCCGAGGCGGCGGTTGCGCTGGTGCCCGCCTTAGAGGCTAGTTGCTGTTGTTGGCTACTACTGGAGACGTTGAGATCATCTGCAGCTGCGGAAGAAGTGGCGATGGTTGGCAGGTCCAGGGAGCGAATACTCGTGTCCAGCAGAGCGGCGAGGTCAAAGCTAGTGGATGTCAGAAAGAGGGGAGCGCAGTGCTGCACCAGGCGACTGCACAGACGAAAGAAGTCTTCTACCGTGTGTGGCTGTTCGGCTAATGCGTTGCCCATCAAGGAGGCCAATGTTGGCGGAGCAAGTGCCTGTGGGTGGGTAAAGAGGAGACTTTACTTCCAAACAGCATAGAAAGATTTAAAGAGTCGTACTTAGTGCATGCACTTAGAAAGCACGGCAAGATGGGCTTGACCAACGCCATGGTGATTTAAATCACCTAAGTTGCGTCCTGGAACTTTAGAGTCAGCCACCCATCTCAGCATTAATAAGTGAATCCGCGCAATAACTATAAAACCACCAAGGTCGCCGGGCCCTTCACAGTTGGGTCAACACAAACTTCGTAGGCTGCTGTTTGTGCATGCAGTGACTTGTTCCGAAATACTTTCCTTGACGAGTTCGACATCGTCAAACTAAAAAGGCGCCTTCTCTTGGAGACACCTGCCTAAATGCGAGGAATGGTAAGTGTTGAAATCACTGTGATATATGCGCATTAACATTCCAGCACTCACCATCACTCAGCGGAATTACACACAGCCCACTGCTTATCTGTACCGCCCACCGCCCGAAACGATTTGGTCAGTCTTTAGTACCCACAGCATCGAGAAATAAAGCAGTCTATTTTCTGTTGGCATCACGAGGTCTTCTGCCTCAACCGGTGGTAGAAAGCAAAGTCACATGAAATACATTGCAGTGATGTTCAAACTGATCAAGCAACTCCAGAGTCTAAGGCGTCACGAACTAGGGCGGCCTATAGCACGAAATCGTCGGTTAGACCCTTAGTACTCATTGAACAGTTGTTCTATTTCTGAACACGTAAGACAGCCGAGACCAACATCTTAATGTTTGACTTAAACGCATCTGTTCACTCTTTCATTTGGTTCTCACAGTTGCGGCGTCAATTTGGACGGGTGCTCAGACAACTGAGGTTGCAGACGCATTATGCCAGACGATTACATTCATTTGTACCACCAATGGGTATGCCCGACCGTCCGCATAATTCTAAATCTGAGACATCTTCAATGAACCGAAGTCCAATGTCCCCCCCTCCCCGGAAAGGTCACTCGGTACCTTGGCTGCCCTCTGGTTAGTAGAGCGAAGAGGTCAAGTTTTGCAGCTGGGGCCAGATTTAACTAGGTTCGAATTTCTATCTGCTGTTGAACCTCACCGCGAGGCCATAGGCACTTCCCAGCCAACAAAACATGCTACATACAAGCTATACAAGGCAGCTGATTTCCACCGCTAGGAACGAACTAAGGTAAGCTAAACTCTGACGACCATCTTCGGTCTCTCTTCATCCGCATGCTGGTATTTTAGTGGTGTTAAGCCACCGAGCAGTACCTCGGCTTCTTCAGCGCTTAATTTCAAGTCGAATCTGTGGGAAGTAATAACTTTGCGGCTAAGAGGGAACTGCGATTCTCAGGGGAATTCCTAATGATTTTATTGCCTCTCAGGCACCCGTTCATTTTCGAGGAGTGTTGTGAAGAGAACATGGCGAGTCTATATAGACTTGTCGGGTGCTAGCGCTAACCGTGAAGTATTTGTTCTCTTTACAATAAGTTCGAAATTCTGTCCTTGTGTGCTGGGTCTCATTTACAAACTCCACTGCCCATCCTGTGGGAGACGCAGGGGGTTTTCGAGAGCAATCACATTCTAACCAGTAACACTAGGGCTACCACCTTGTTCAAAAAGGTAAATTTGCATACTTACTGAAATTGCTACTTACGAAAAAAATCTTGAGCTTGCACAGACCGCGGGGAAGCAGGAGAGTAAGAAAGTTTGTGGAATTGTACAAAATTCCACCAGATTTACCGAGACGGTGTTGGACAACGATGTCAACCTCAGACTTCTATTCAGCTAGTCTGGTTGGACAAAAAGAGTCGACAAAGAGACCACAGGAGCCAGGTAGGTAGCCCAACACATTCTGGTCGACGAACTATCAAACCGAGTTTTTCTCCGCCCCATATGTCAC
This sequence comes from Spirometra erinaceieuropaei, assembly GCA_902702965.1. NCBI lineage: Eukaryota > Metazoa > Platyhelminthes > Cestoda > Diphyllobothriidea > Diphyllobothriidae > Spirometra > Spirometra erinaceieuropaei. The sequence continues at coordinate 993,308 of CACRXP010000151.1, forward strand.
TGTTTCTCCAACAACACTCTTCAGACACCTAGTGCTGGCATAAACAGAGATACCCCAGAAAAGTGAAGACGCAGTTTGCTCCTGAAGGACCACAAGGGATGAAGACGTAGGTCCTCAATGACTCACCTCGAAAAGGCCAACAAGACCAACCCGACAATCGGGGAGGTCGCCAAATACGTCCACTAAAACGCCAGAGAGGTAGAGAAAACAGGAGTGGTGTCCTTGGCTGTAGGACTCAACGAGCTAAAAAAAAGAGGGAAAAGCTCGTTTAAAGGGCCTTTGGTTAGAATGGAGTAACGCAGTCGGAAGTCAAGCTCACCTTATTGGCGATATCTGGGAGAAGCTCACGCAGGTTGACAGAGAAGGAGCGAGCCATGAAGCGGATTACGCGACAGCAACGTTCCATGGGGCGTACCTTTGTAGAATAATGCTGCAGCACCCTGCCAATTGTAGGCCAGATAAGCTGAGTAACCACACGCAGAGAACCATCGAGACAAGCCTGGGAGGACTCGGCCAGATTTGCCAACTCAGCCTGGTTGATAGAGACAGGCGACGCAGAGGCCGCGGCAGCATCTGTGTAGGTGCCACTGCTCAAGTGCGAGCGTCGGTAGGTGTCGTCCAACCGAGGTAGAAGGTTGGCAAGCGAGCGGAAGATGGTCGCCAAGTAATCTAACCAGACACAGGGATCAGACATGGTGTCCGCGCCGTCAATGGGCACGTTCTGTTCGACAAGCTGAAAAGGTAACGACAACTAGGTGGATCACAGCAGTTCGTTCGTCAGACACGACGAGATCCATCACTACTTCGGAAGAGCAGTGGTGACCTCTGCATGAGTTAGATTAAAGTAAGGGAGACCTTCACAGCATCGGCGCCTGACTCTTCCCCTACTGAACATACTCCAATAGCCAGACAAGGTCAGGATGATCGGAGTTGGGCCCGAGTGAAGTGGCTGGCCCATTATAAAACTTTCACCTACGCAGGCTATAACCATGTCAGTTCTTCTAAATTCCTCACGAAAGCGATATCGCAGTCCCAACAACTTTAGAGAGAGAGCCATTGCGGCCCGGTCATCAGTTCCCAGTTATAGCGGCCCGTTGGCAACTCTCCACTTCACGACTTTTAAATAGACGTCATGGTGTGTCGGAATTAATATAGTTATGCAGGGTAGCACAGGGTCTCATCATCTCTCAACCATTCCCCCCTCCCCCCGCCTGTGCCATTAACATCTCCGAGTTAAGCCGATTGGATACGAGATCCGGCGTAGTGGCTGAGCAGGCAATCCACCTCTTCTACTTTTCGCCCCCCGTATGTTGGCTTTCTTCAGATCTGACGCAATAGCACCGCCCGTTTCGGGGATCAGGTGCGAGCTAGACTTGTGTTCAGGCAAAAGTGCTCACTATTACGGTCGCTTGATGCGTTTGTGGTCTACACGTGGCTCGACATGGCTCGGCTTTTGACTACTGTTGTGGGAACTTGACTATGAAGTTGACCAAACTGATCCCAGTAGGATGCTGTCATAAAGAGTGGTCTCCAGTATTCTTTGGAGTCTGAAAGAGTACGTTCCTATCCACCTCTCAGCACACCAATTTAGATTCCAGGATTCCGCAGGGTGATGACGGGCGAAGTCTTATTGGTAGGTAGGCAACATTTACCACGGCCCAATATTGTTACACCTTAGGGCTTGATTGATTTCCAGCTATTGCTGAAGGTACAACCGTTGCATGATTAGTAAATGCTTAGCCGTCAGAGCTAGGTCCGATTGTTTCGCAGCAAACTTTGAGTGAAGTCCGTTTCGATGTCCGCAAATATGGACGTAACCCATAGTTAGCCTAACTGACGGATTTCGTAGCCTCCTATTTCCTGTCTTCTGGGCACTGCATAATAACATAAACAGCGAAAAATGTGCAACTCTGCACAATAAATATCACGTGATTCATATGAAGTGTGCGATAGATTTCGTCCACCGGCCCCTGTCCTGGTTGAGGAAACTTAGTCGGGAAACAAACTGGGCCTACTACAAGATGGGATAAGGAGCACAAGAACATACCTTCGTCAAACACTCAACACTGACAGATGTTAACTGGGCGATACGCTCTGGAAAGGCCTTTCTCGGAGCCAGAGGTTCGGGACTGCCAGGAGCAAAGACAATGGAGGCCATCAGACCCCTGACGACACCTTCGAAGAAGTCAATTGCCTCATTGACCGGGACCCATCCCAAACGGGGCAATGAGTAGACCACAAGGAAGATGAGGTCTTTCCAGTGCTCGTCGAGAAGTGAGGCAGCAGCAGCAGCGCCAGTGGTGCCATTCATTGGCCTATCTGTAGAACTCGAGGTCGAGGGATAGACTCGGTAGATGGCACAAAGGCTGCCGAGGGCAACAAGGGCGGCACCTACAGCCTGCTTCTGTCCTGGCTGTGATGACGGAAAGGGGAGAATCAGCATATTTTTGTTTGACGATGGACTGATAAAAGCCTAACTATCAGGGAACCTGCGCACGCTACAGAGGCTGATGGAGGGAGGTCATCAAAGTAGGGGAAATCGGTGGGGCCGAAAAGAGACAAATGAAAACCCGACGTTGTTTTCCAGCAATTATAGCAGATAACATAGCGCGGAGTAGGATGGAGAGGCTGGGAGGGCTGGCCAACCAGTGAAATGTTAAATGCTAGCGACGTCCGTAAGTGTGGGTGCGAGAAGGGGTAATTTTTAAGTTAACATGAAGGCCACTCGCGGCATTCAATGAAGGATTGATTCATTAATTGAGGTAACTGCCCAGATAAAGGATAGGCTGGACGAGCATCGGGACCGCATGCTTATTTGTCAGCTTCCCAACCCTTGAAAGTTCATCATTAGCGACTAGAGCAGCAATATGGCAAATGGCACTTTTCAAACTAGAAAGTCTCATGTCTGGAGGCTATCTAATTACCATTCGTTGTGGCGTAAGGAAATTTAAGCAACCAGACAACACGTGCTCTAGAATGGAATTTAACCATCGAATTCCCGAAGTCAGGTCAAACGTCCTACCCACCGGGCTACTGTGTGAACCAGTTGGCCGTCAAAACAACTGGCACTTCTTGCGACTTGTGGGACGGGCCCACTGCAATGGAAGCTTCCTATATACAGAAGATTGGAAATGGTATTGAATGCTCTGTTGACTACTTGAGATAGTCTGAACCGCCTAATAGTTAGAAGCAGAAGATAGAGCGGCTAACGTGAATTCGGTGGGTTTATCATTTCCGGTCTCGTGAAAAAATGTTGACAGTCCTTAAAGAAACTAAATTGCTCTAACTACTAAACATTAACGAGCATAATAACTGAAAATGGATGGCGTGAGGTACTGTAGAATTAACATTTAAGAGTTCTGCATTACCCGCAGCTGCGTAGCCGGGACGTCAACGGCGCGTTCAACGATGCGTACCAGCTGGTCCACAATGCGTCGACGGAGTTCAGGATGGCAGGCGGCCCAGTGGGCCAACTCGGTGTACAAAAGGCAGCCCACTTCCTGGAGGGGGGCCGGTGGGTCAGAATCAAGGCCCGGCAGAACAAGGCTGGAGATAAGCGAACCGATACGACCCTCGGGGTCATGAGGTGAGAGGCGTTTGGCCACTGTCGTAAGCATGAAGAGGCAGGCCTCTGACTCCTGCAGCACGCTGGCCATATTCAGAGTCGGATTGGAGGCAGCCAACTCTTGCAACTTCTGGATGTGCGCGTGTAACTATAAAAAGGAACAAAGCAAAAAATCGAAAACTAGGTTCTTTGAGCACGAAAAGCACGCAGGGAATATGCGGCATAATTTTAGCCTAAATTTCTTGAAAATAAACGAGACACCTCGGAAGATTCCACTTTTCACAGTTAACCGATTGCGATCCTACATGCAGAATGCCGGGCGATGAAGTGCTGGTTCGGATTACGACTAAGCGTAGTTGTTACTGTATCTAAATGTCTCAAAGCACAACTCCCACTTAAACCTATAAGCAGTTTTTCCTCTGCCAACTGTTAGCCGTTTGAAGCTCGCAGGCGAAGTCTGCAGTCGAATGGCTCCCTGTTCTACCTTAATTACCTGAGGAAGGTTTCACCAAAGATGCATTCCCTCGATACCTCTCACCATCAAATAAGGTTTCTGGCAGGTGCAGGTTCGTGAGCATGTCAAATCAGACAAGGAGAAAGACAGACCACAATAACGGTCATTATCAATAGCTGGCCGAAGGCATAGTCAAGGCTGCATGGCCCGCGCCCACTATCCAGCCGAACTACCAAAAGGGATGTGAAATCATAGAAGTAACGGTCTGGTGGCAACAAATATATGAAGGAGGCTTCGGTAGGAAAGGGCCGACTCCTAGCAACAAGCTAGTATGTTTGTATATGCACAGCCTTTAGGAGGAGCGGGACAGAAAACAGTAAATAGGGATGCGCATTACCTCAACGAATATGGTGTCCGCACCAACCAGGTCGACGATATCCTGCATGAGGCTGTGGGCGTCCTCTCGAAACTGTCTTAAGTCCTCGGCGGCCTCAAGGTCTTCGGTGTTGCTGGGGCAGTAGCGAGTAAGAGCAACGACCACGCGAGTGAAGTAGGGGATTAGAGCTGTCACGGGGCGAGACTGTGGGGAGCTCATATCACCAGCCGGAGACGTGGGTGGCTTGAGACCGGAGCGCCCAGGAGAGGGCGCAAGACGCATTTGGTGCTGTTTGTGATGGAAAGAAAACACGGCGACGGTGCGTTTACCATCAGGATACGAAAACCTGCTAGAAACACCGCTCCACAAGCAAATAATTTAAACGGTAGAAGAAGTACGGGCGATTAAAAGGCTAGTTGCTGTCTATCTTTGAGGAAAATACAGTCGAATCCGAAAGGCTGCGAAGCAATGTAAAACGACATGCAGAACAGGAAGAACGGACGAAGCTTCAGAAGATAGCGGTGGGGAATAGATAATTTCAGAAAACTATTGTAGTGAGAAAGACTGATCCAAGTCTACGTTACTTACTTGTAGCAAGCTAAAACGGCCAAAAAATAGCAGTTGACCATACCCCTGGAGAACGTGTACTCTAGATTAGATGTGACTAGGAGACTGAACTGCACATGAGATACACAGAAGACTGTAATGCAAGGATGAGGGAGGTAATTGCGCAACGGCCTACAGTACGCCAGGAAGTGTTAAATCCGGAGAAAGGGCGTACGTGACGGTGTAAAAACACCTACTACTCCCATAAATTATTTCCATCGGGATTCTAAATTCGTTCCTGACACCCGACATGACTAGGCAGACCAGTACAACGCAACATAACAGTTAGCCCATTGTAACCGCCGACGAGCACTCTAAGTATATTTAGTTTGCGATCCAAGTGACGGGTGGAGACATTTGGTTGTCGGCGCTATGATTGTGTTCCCGGGTGACCGACGAATGTGGATGCTAGTATCCCACAGACGTATCTGTGAAGTAGGTAAAACGCACTTTGCAAGACAATAATTTTCTTCGAAATCCACCTCCATTCTTCGTAGAGGTGTACCAGTCCTCAGGGAGTCATTCCTGTATGGCTTTTAAAATAACTGTAAAAGAGGGGCCCGTACACAAAGGAAATGACTGGATGGAATGAGTACAGAAAAGGGAATCAAGCTTGCAAGCATTACTTTCGGCCCGAATCTAAAACTTCCCAGGACAAGGTGCTTGTTAGCAATATGGCCACAGATGAGGCCGGCATGCTGTAGTTCAAAAACATACGAATAAGCACCCCATACCAAAACCCCCTAAATTCGTATAAAATGTGTAAAAATCTAAAATAAAACTCATGCGGCAAAATACTTAGATATTTTGTAGGACAAACTATGGGAAACAGAAACTGGAAAAAAAATTTGTTGGGAAAGGGGAGAACACAGCCAATAAAAAGCTTGTTGCGAGATGGGTTCTGTGTGAGTTTTCTATTTGTCACTGTCTGCCTGAAAAAAAAATACTGAGATTACTAAACTTTTCGACCGCACAAAGCAACTGACATGAGATAAACTATACTGGTCGGCGAAAACGGGCTTGGAGGGTTTAAAGGTCCAGGTGAGGTAAGTGTGGAAATGCAGACATAGGACGGCCGGGTGAATTAGAAGTATCAGGTATGACTGCCAAAGGCAATAGTCCAGTCCCAACTGAATCCGTGCTATAAATGCTTTCCTCTGTCTCTTCTGGTACTGAATGCCTGTCCCTGCACTAGCGTATGCGAAGGCTTAAATCCGCAGCCCCATTGCCAAAGTGACGTTTGTATTCAATCGAGAAGTCAGACTGGAGCTAGAAATGTCACGCACGCATGTCTTTTAACCTGAATCGGTACCGACAGACGATAAACTTACACGAGCCGCGTCTTCTGCCAATGACTGAAGGGCGTAAAATGTGTGTAGTGTCATGGTGCGACAGCCGACCGGCGGTGGAGCCTCAAGGACAGCAAGGAGACAATCCAGGGTCCGCAGATCACCCGCCTCGCCGGAACCCGCCGCTGATGGGCTATCCACGAGAGGCATCCGGACAGCACGCGTCAAAGCAGCAAATATTTGTGCAATATTTGCGGCCCTATCAACCACGGCTGAAGCGTCCTCCGACTTCGATGCCTCCACTATACACTGTTGAAAAACATCTAAGAGGCCGTAGATGTTAGTTTGCAGGAACTTGAGGAGCTGGCTGGTGTAGCCCTGTTGAGTCTGCAAAAAGTAAAAAAAAGACCGCGAAGAACCGATTATTTGCGACATTAGTCACGAGAAATATGTAGGATCCTCGCCATGAGCCTAGGGTTTGAAGGAGCTCATTTTAATGGTCTACATACAGCCCTGTCTGTTTCCTACCCTCTTCTGTTTGTTTTTCTGGAATTGGTTATGTGAGCAGATAATCCCTAAAATATTTGTCTCTTTGTCGGCCTCATATTCCTCTTCTGAGTCGCCCCTTGTCATTCAAGCTGCGTCCTGACTACCAGGAAGATCAGATTTGGCCATTTCAGGAACCTCAAGACTGTAACGATGCAAACCAAAGGTCGAGCGCAAACGTCTGCCACAAGCTTTTGTGTCATTATTCGTGAGATTAGCGATGTGTAGAATGGTTGTTGGCGACAAACCCTTTACATGTCGAGCTCAGTAAAATATTTAAGCCCACGAGGAGAAAATCAAAAGGTATCTCCTTCTTCAAGTAGCACGACTGAAGATCATTTTGGCTCATCCTCGTTCCCGGGCTGTTCGATTTGGTTGAAATAGTGGTTGCCGAATAATTTCGTGAACACGACGTCCGTCTTATCCATCGGCGATACAGTCGAAGTTACAGATCCCGGCTTTCAAGGCGTTACGCTTACAGTTTAGTGACGATACTCTGGTTTAGGTCCATCAAGAAGGCACTAGGCACCGCCGGGAAGATGGGCAAGACAACGTTGTGGCGAATCCATGGAAAGAAGGCAAGTTAAAAGTGCGCTGCAAATCTGCATCGGTAGGAGATGGCACTTATCGGCGACAAACTTGTCTACTTTGATATGGGTGTGACTGGGCAGTTAAACGAGTATATCGAACGCAAGGAAATGTCCGCCGACGTCGTCTGTGTGACCTTGGGTCGCTTTAATGCCAATAAAAATGCTCGCGGTTTCTAGCTGTTAGACTAGTTGACAACGCTGTCTGCACCCTATCACTGGATCCTTCGAACTGCTCTTAACTACTGACAATGCAAGGCCTACCCACTTCGGTCGAGTAAATTTCCATCGCACAAATGGACGCCAGTGTGACAGATTGAGACGAAACGGTACAGAATAGAGGCATCTCAACCTCAGCATTGGCCTTAACAAGTGTTATCCTGCGCGCTGTTCTGGACCCAGTAACTGGCGAGCTCTTCGACACCCACGCTCACTACTTCGGCGCCATTTTGGCTTAACTTTTTCATATCACAATGCATGGTGGGGAGGCGGTATCGGCTGTTTCCGGTCGCTGGTATCTCAACTACACCTACTAAATTCGGCTCCGTAAGATTCCGCTTCGCGGTTATTAACGATCGTCAGCATGCCACAGAGTGTAGGCGGTATCTATTAAGCGGATAAAATGTGCAAGTATGACGGGTAGCATTATGCAAATAGTGACTGTTCCGCGCGGTCCTTAACTGACACTCAACTTTAAACGGTGGCTTCCTGAAGCTAGGCACTGCCTCGCGGTCACATCCACGTAGTCGCCTCGGCTGAAAGGCCAAATCAGATAGGGATATTCGATGTTGTGTCTCCACACCCGGTAATTCTGCTCCTACGGAGAGGACGACATATAATCCCGCAGGCGGTCCAGGATAACTCGGGCCGCTCTCGACTAAACAAAGCCCTGGGTCGTAGTGGAATTCGGCAGCCATCTGGGATGTCTAAACGGCTTTATTTAGAGATAGAATTGCTTAACCCCTCGCGGAAAGCGAACTAAAAAAGGTACACTAGAGTGACTGTTCAGTCTGGCAGTCGGGAGTGTTCGTTCTGTTTGGACAATCCTCGGGGCGGCAGCTTGGAACGGACGACTTTAGCCTCTCAAGACCTGCCGCGCAACTAGGTGGGCATTGCTGCTCTCAGCGAGATCTGACACCGCCCCTTTCGACCAATACCCTCCGCCTACCGACGCTGAAAATGGCAACCTGAATGTACGCCCGATCGCGGTACTGGCAGCTGTTAGACTAAATTTTTATTCGGCGGCGAGATCGACAAACGCGCTGGTGACAATGACGATCTGTGACGCCAACGGCTGGACGGATCGCCACCTCGTCATCTCCAAGATGAGTCCTGAACTGCAACCCTGTAGGAGACCACAAGGTAAGTTAAATACTTTAACAATCAATGCTTTCGAACTCTCTTCGCATACGACTGTGTACTCAGTGCTACGACAGAGGCAGACATACACAGAGGCATGAACTTCTTCGACTCTGAATATGCAAAATTCGAACTGATAATCAACACGGACCAAACGGTGGTCAGGCACCAATCGGCGTCAGAAAAAAACACTACGCCCAGTGTCTACGTGAATGGAACACGAATCGCATCCATGGACAAGTTCGCATACCCAGGTAACACCGCCTCAAACAAGGCCTAAACGACGAAATGGCCCGCCGGATCCCCTAAGCCAGTCAGGCATCAAAACTGACAGTAAAAACCTTATTAATTGGATAAATTCAGAGGTAAGTGCAAACTCTTTGAGCATGAGGCCCGCCACTGGGGTAGATCGAAATTCGAGCCTCTGCACCAGTGTTATAACAGCAAGCTTCATGCATATTTCTGACATGCGTGGAGGAGCTACTGCAAAATAAGTCGACTTGGGCATATTTTTAACGAATCGTACGGGATTCTCCTCCGGACAAACTCGCGGAAGCCGTCTTTGTGCATTGCATTTACGAGTAGCAACGACGAATTTTAGATGTTTGGGAAGTGGCGTATAGAGGGGCTTCATCAAAGGGTTCAGCTTGGTGGCATAGTCAGTAGTGTTACAAGTCCAGTGGTCACATATGACGCTATGAACTGACCTAATGGTCTGGGTGGAGAGGTAGTACCTAAGGCTAACCCACGCCCACTTGTAACACGACGTGACTGCATGTGAGCTTCAGTTAGCGGACTTTAGCACTTCTATGGGGCTACGCATTGGCCCTGGGAGTGCCTATCAAACGCCTTTAAAGTTATTTGATCAATTTATTAGCTTGGCAGTTGCAGGTCGTGCTTTGAGGACAAACTGTTAGCTCAAAGAGAAACGAATTGTAGGCAGACGGTGTCTGTCTTCTCGCTTAGCTTTTACCTGTATTCGACAGGGTTGTGGTCGTGTCTTATCTAACCGGCCTTGAAAACGTCAAATTTTATCCCTTCACGGCCGATGATGTGCAGCTAGCTGCTTAATATTAAGCGCGGTTGTAGTTAGTATTGAGAAGATTTTAAACAAAGGCTGTGACCTAAGAAAGTAGCCCTCTGTATTTATCATAGAAACAGTTGAGGATAACGAGTGGCACTGCAAACGTGGCGCAGTGCGAGAGCTGACAAACCGGCAACCCTACAAAATCCCGAGTCCGATAATATCACACGTCGACGAATACGAACTGTTCATATGTAAGCCCTACTTGTTACAACTGCCCAATGGATGAGCATGAGCATCTGCCCTAGCTCAAGCTGGGAGTCCCGAAATCCATAGAATCGCATGATTACATGAGCTTTCGGATCAGGGTTGCTACCTTATGTTGTTACGAACGGGACAAACAATAGGTTTGAAGAATTAATGTAAACTCATTTAGCGGCAAAAACCGCGCGTCGTTTGTTACAATATCAGAACGATTGGGTGGCCAATGTAGGCTACTGTGGACTTCGCCTACCCTCGTAGACATGTTTTCTGGATCAGGGCTAGTGCAGCATCATGGACTTAGGCAAGGTTGGCGGTTTCATCCTTTACGATTGTCAGTCGCTCTAATGGAAATGCGGAAAGAGGCGCATCCCATTGTGTGGTTACGCTTCTGCGATGAAATGAGAAAAGGGAACACGGGAGTTCAGTGTGTTTGCGTGATCATTCCTTGGTCAGTAGGTAGCGGGGAAACCATGGGAGAAAAAGGCAGTAAGTTACACGACTTCACTGCACCGAACCGTTCCATCGTTTAAAAAAATACGGTCTTACAATCGTCAGAAAGTATCTAGTCGTATGGTGCTCAAATCATGACTAGGTTCAAAACTAAAATGCACTGAATTTTTTTCGAGCTTCAGTGTGATACCCTATTCCGAAACCGACAGTCAAAACGCCTCTGACCATGCTTTGGCAGGGAGCCGGTTGTAGTTGCGGCGACAGCTGCCTTTGAAGAATGATAACGGAAGAGTCGCTTAAGTTGAGCTAGACTATTAAGAGTACCCCCACCCCCTCCCTAGGGGGTATTTCATTAGAGGGCGACGATGAAATGATTCAAATGATCGTTAGTGTCCGAGAGTTCTTCGAAAGACCCTAATTTTGCTAGATTTAGATATCTGTAGTACAGCTTCAGTCACTGCACAACCGAAGTTGGCCTATAGCAGGCTTTGCGAAATATTTTAATTTTAAAAAGTATTGAGCTAATTAGATTAGGCAAAAGAAGGAAAGAGGTACTGCTAGGGAGAGAATGGACGGCATGAATTGATATCGATCGAAATTGCCGAGAACATCCGACAATTTCAGAGGAAAAAAGTACATCAAAATTGACCTACAGAACAGGAGCAGAGGAGTGCCAATATCCATTCCATTGCCGCATCATATGTGGGCTCCGGGTAAGAGGTGGGATTGCGCAGGACATAGAAAGCGGCCTCGAGAAGGGGTGATATACGTACATCCGTCTCAGCCATTACTCCTGTATTATCCCACCAACTTGCCAAACAGTTAAAGATACGGGCCATCATCGACGCATTGGCATTTTTGATACGGAAGGACTGCACAAGCGTCGACGATGAATAGTGGGAGAAGGGGAAGTCGGAGAATATAATAGCCCAGTTTGCACAAGAAATAGTTGCAGTAAAACTTCATTTTCGCAATCTCTGCTATAAACCCGTCCTGGTAGATTAAAATAAGTAACTCAAATAACCGACAACAGACTTATGGCACAGCATGGGAAGGTGGCAATAGTAATGCAAATAGATGAAATAGCACAATTATAAGGACGAAAGAAAGCAATCGACGTTTTGGATGAACAACAAGCTGACCAGGAAACGAACTGGCTATTTCAAAGTTGAAAGTCTAACTAATGAATAGTTTCCTATCTAAAGGCTTTAGACGCTCCCGCAAGATCTGGAAAACGACATTCCGGAAGATGCGTCTTGAAGGATAATTAATGTCAGGAAAATATCAAGAAAAAGCTTACTATCTCGAAAAATGAGTCGAAATAAGCAAATAAACGGATTGGCGAATGAGAAAGGCGTGAAAACGTATCATCGAGAACACAAATTACTGTTCCCAATGCCTCGTAATAAGATCAGCTAGCAAAAGAACTAAGATGAGGTCGTGGACTTCTATACAACTGACTTCATAACATGCGCTCCTTGAGGATGGCAGACAACAAAAGACTCACCAGAAAAAAAACATAAGAAAGCTGCTATACCCCTTAAGTTGGAGGCATTGCTTACCAGAAAGTCGAGGACGAGCTGCTTCTGGGATTCAGCATGGCTCATCAAAACCTGTCGTCGGTTTAAACCAAGCCGAAGGGTTTTAGAGGAAATCTAAAAGAAATGTTTACGCGTTTCGTCCACTTGCCTCTTCGGCAATGAACCGGAGAATATCAACAAGATAAGCGGAAGATGTTTCTGACGATGAGAGCCTTCATAGTTTCATCAGAGTTAGAAATCGGTTCTTACGTTCTCACGATTTCACCGATTGCATCATTCCACTGCACCATTTGGCAAAACAGGTCAGAGACTGCCAAACACAATTGGTTAGCAATCGAAACATGCGTATCCTCTGTGAGTTTAAGCACGTGGTTTAGCAGCGAATCTTTTAATGCCTTAAGAGTATCAACCTCCAGGAAAGCCATCATACCATGTGTGACCCTGTTGGCAGTTCAGTAAAGTACATTTGAATCTGCGGAGCGAAAAAGAAAAGAAAGCTCACTTACTTTTATGCGAATTGTTTGAGCGCCAAAGTAACTTGAACTCAGATCACGCTTCAGATACAAGAGCTGGTCCGATATTTCCCACGCATATACCTAAGAATCTACACTTTCTAGAAGTGAACATACGGATTGTTGAAATGCGCACAGCCACTTAGAAGCATTCTCCTTGACGGTGTTGTCAGGGTTAATATAAAGCGCATAAATCGCCTGCAAGACCGTCTCGACGGTAGGCGCATCGCTTATCGAGACCATTGCGCGCAACGCGGTCTCGGCGCGAAATCACTCTGCTTGGGCATATCTCATGGGCCAATAAGAATGCTCGGAGATCCAGGGGTTCATTCAAGTTTGCATGGGATGCATTGTTTCAGTTTCTCAAGTAATTTAGAAAGTCAGTGGTAAAAGGACAAGATTGTTCGTATAATCGGCATCTTAAATAATTGTTTGTTTTTCGCACTATGAAACAGAGTCTAAGCGCCTCCTTTTTAAACAGTTTCCTGAAGTGATGTGCCCACCTAAGAGTGCAGTACCCTTGAAAACCGTGCCGGATGAACAGTTGGGGGCGCGGAGGAGGGGGGGGGATGCAGAAGAGTCATTGTGGCCGAAAAATTGCCCACAGTCGGAGGGGAAAGGACGTGTTAGTACTTCTGTCTTAAAATTAATAAGAGCTCATCAACGATCGAACGCCCTGAATTGTACCGTCCACTATCACTGTATCCTCTGCCTCATCGGCTTTTTGTTTCCCGAACATCGACTGTTTAATTTCAGTTAAAACGAAATTTTTTTAGAATCCACTAATACTCCTTTAGTCTCTGCGATGTTCTTTCGTTCGTCGTGTTGTCTTTAGAAGAAAATATGTTTCACTAAAAAAAAGTGTAAAATGCACATTGTACCGGTTTTGTGAAACCCTTGGTGGAAAGGACTATGTGCTCGATTTATAACCCGGGTTGTCCAAAATCTTTTTTATTCGGTTTCTTGACAAAGGTAGCTCGGAACTGCCCGCAGATTCCCAACTACCTTAGAGAAGCATCCTGCGAGCCACCAGCCTGTTTCCTGAGCTCTTGTGTTTTAAATTAAACTCTTTGTATTGCATAGCTAAGCGAAATTAACCTATTCTTCACCAGCATTGCATCAAATTGTAAGCTTTTGAGATTTACATATTGGAATAACATCCACCAAATGACTTGCATCAAAGAATAAATACGAACACATCTTGACAGCGTTTTTCTAACTTGTTTAATTAGTGCTGATCGGCTTAATTTTCAACGGACGAATAAATCAAGTTCGGGAACAATGCATAACTCCTCAGTAGGCCCGCACGCTTCTTGAACGGGAAGTACACACAGCAGTCAAACTACACACGAGCCCAACCCAAGGACAGTGTCTGCTTAAGATAGTGCATCTATAGTCTTCGGAGTAGGTGTGCACCCTGTACCGCGGAGTCGATCAATTGAAAGCTCTCCGTAACTGCATGCATCAATTCTGCGTGGAACCCACGAACTGGCATTCCTTTATGGTTCCGTAGATTACAAAAGGGACTCTTTTTGCTATTTAAATTCTTATTTAATCACACATTTAACCCAATCACCTCTTTAAGACATCATGTCCACCCCTGACGTAACAGTCAACGTGAGGTCTTTTTAGTTCTACCTCTGGCACGTACTGTTAAATATCGTCGGTTCTATTCTGTAAATGCTATTGCTATTTGGAATAAACTACCCATGAGTTTGAAAACTCTGCAAAATTATCCTTTATTTAAGAGAACTATTACTCGATTTTTCTATTCAGAAATGCTCCCACAAATTTTGTGTGCGGAATCCACTGATCGACTCTACCGTAGCGATGGCGTTTGTGGTCCCTGAACACTATGGCCAGTCTCACCAGCTGTTCCTCAACGTCCCTACTTTGACTGTTCCCAACTTTATGAAAGGAATTGACGTCCGATAATTTCCGATACCGTGCAACGCCGCCCCCTCCCCTCTTCTTGACGGTCGAAAATCTACCACCAGCAGTTTTTTCTCCTGAACCCTTCAAACCATGAAAACCGCCATCAGCTATATTTTTATTTCTTTACCTCGGGATTTTTTTCACTGCTGGTCGGATTTGTGTTTAATCGCTTCCCTTGACAATGCCTGTAACCTGGCATTAAATATATTATTATTATTATTATTATTATTATTATTATTTACTCACGATCGCACTCATTCTAAATTGTCGGTTATCGCAGTACGATTACATGTCACTGAATCCTCCTAGCTACAACTAAGGCAAATCAGCGATAAACACCCTCCGTAAGTGCACAATGGGACAACCTAGTTAGCGTTCACTCTATCCCACAACATAGGAAAGTGGACAGACAATGATTAGAAAACATGGTTTATTGAGTATTTGCAAATGAGAGGAGTCGGTACGAAAAATGCAGGCAGGATGCAGTTCTTCAATGGTCATAGATGAGCTTCTGGTCCATTTACACTGGTTGTTGGCGATTCCTGCAAAAAAACAACTGCGGTAAAACATGGGTAATGCTTTTGTCAATGGAGTAATTAATAATGTTAATGGCAGGATAAATGCAATTCCCAGGTGGCGTTTCAAAAGGAGGCTTCCTTCGGGGCATGCCAAAGGCGGGTCTGGCGTTCCAAGTAGTGAATTCGCCTGCCCGTCCCCAGACACTGGAGA
Organism: Spirometra erinaceieuropaei; assembly: GCA_902702965.1. Lineage (NCBI taxonomy): Eukaryota > Metazoa > Platyhelminthes > Cestoda > Diphyllobothriidea > Diphyllobothriidae > Spirometra > Spirometra erinaceieuropaei. Next base: position 1,008,545 of record CACRXP010000151.1, read on the forward strand.
GCCACGCACACAGTTCTATGTACATAACCCTAATTGACCTCCTGTGGGGCTACACCGGATTCGTATTTAAATGTGACTAGTTTGGCCTCCCTCCCCTCGTTAACTGCGAAAATAACTGGCGGCCCAATGGTCCGACGTCATCACTGCCTCGTGCGAAGAAAATTCATAAAACCGAATTGGGGACAAGCTGATTGGTGTACTTGTTGATTGAGCTGTCGATGAAAAGACGCCTACACGCCTTTCAACCCGCCCGAAAATGCAATCATCGCCTCGGCCAACAATCTCAGCCTGATGCAGAGAAGCCCAGACGTCTCCTGCCAAAGTAATTTATTTGCCCGTATTCGGTTTTAAGAATCACCTTGACAGGAGGCAGTGACGGCGGGAAGTAATTATGGGCGCTAATTATCTACGCGGCCAACCAGAGCGGCCGCGGCACTGGTCACAGTAAAATATGGGTCCGGCGCAGACACGAAACCCGTTAACGAGGGCCGGGTAAAGTGAGCTGTGTCTCACTTTTTGAACTCTAGAGATAGGTTGGCTGATTTACTACGTCTGCGAACGTCAGACCTCAAGCAGACATCATCCAGTACGTTCACCATGTACTTTGCAATAATTATTATTATATTATAACAATGATTGCAAAGTACATTGTTAATTCATACATACTATTATTATAATTATTAAAAAGAGAAAATAGCGTAAAGTGTGTTAGCAGCAGTCTTTTTAGTTAACTAACGTGTGCTTCGTAGGGGGAAGTTGCGGACATGCGAGGTCATCAATCGGGACTCCGTGAAACTGAACACATTTAGGCAGTAATTCAAAGCAAAGTGTCGTACTGTGTAAATATTCCGCCTGCATTTCGATCGTCCGCTACAACGGTCCTTTGACCCATGGACCCTATTAATGACTGTCAGTAGAAGTACCTCCCTGTTGCAGTTGCTAGAACGGGGGTTTTGGCCGATGGCATCTGTATGTGCCAATAGGCAAAAAGTAGACCTACCGTTGAGGATGCTAAATAACGAACAGGCAAGTAATGACCAATTCTCCTTGGATCTGCTCCTCTAGCAGAAGGTGTAACAAAGCGGCGGACCAATGAGAGCAGTCAAAAAATTTCTGACGAAGTCTTTTTCATTCCGCCCTCCCACCACGGCCAGCTCTTTGATCTGAAAACAGTTAAACGAATATACACATAGCGCCTTGTCTGCCAACTCGGCCTCAGTAGTTAGCCGACGAACGAAGTCTTCGTAGTCTTCGGCTGTGCACAACGGCAAATGCAGACAAGAGGGGCCGACGTCGGCATCAGTAGCACCTATCTCTAATGCACTGACTGCATCAGCCATTGTTGCCTGCAGTTTCCGCACACTGTTTTTGAGGGCAACCATTTGCTAGGCCAGGAAGTCGACTTTTTTTCTAATAGATTGTCAATGAGATTGTAAACAATCTTACTCGAGGGACGATAACCGAACGTTTACATCAGGATATAATGCAAAAAGTCAGGTGAGGCAGCCAAATAAAGACGTTACAATATATATCACGGACGCGAGCAACTTAGCAACTGATCTGGATACATACACCAAGGCAGTCGCAGAGTCTGGGACTCAATCTACCGCCAGCAAAAGAGGGCAGGATAAAACCACCGGTATTTTCCCCGACAGATCTCGTTGTGTGGTAGTGCAAGGATCTCCTGAAGCACCTGGTGATACCCCGAAAGAGAGGATGAAACACGAACTGCTGACATTCCAAAACCTACTCAATGACACGCAAGAACCCGGTCAGGTCGTCGAAATCCAAAAGACATTCCGTTTGGGACCTTTAGTAAGAAACAACGTAGACAAAGTGCGGCCGAGACCACTGAAAGTCGTATTGGGAAACGAACAGCAAGCAAATCTCATCTTGTCGCGAAAGTCCAGGCTCCTAAACAACCATCGTGGAGTGTTTTTTCAGCCGGACTATCACCTAATCGAACGAATAAAAATGAGGACGCTGGTAGCGGAACTGAGAAAACGTCAGAGCGAGGGCGAAGTTAATCTGAAAATAGCAAACAATCAAATTGTAAAAATAGAGCGTTCCTTCTTGTGAAATAAGCAGTAACAACTGTCAGTCAAAAGCACCAGCAAACAATTTCCAGAGATCGAAACAGCCGAAATACACAAAAATGATGCACACAAATGTGCAGAGTTTATTCAACAAACTGGATGAAATAAAACTCACTGTGGCCCATTTCCAACCCGACTTGATAGCTTTAACAGAAACATAGTAAGGTCAAGGCGCGCAGCTCAATTTCAAAGATAAGTGAAGCTCTGCATTTATCTGGATATTCTTAAGTAATTAATGCCTGTTTTTTACTTGAGTCCGTTTTAAAAGTCGCCTTTCTATATAAGGTAAAATTTTTTCCCAGTTTGTTTGACATTCTGGCAAAATAGTCGTATTTTTTTAAAAAAAATCCATTATAGTGAATCCTTTCCCTACTACCGCTTTCTAGTTATCGTAGAAAAAAAACAGTAATACTTGCTACTCAGTGCGCGTTTCCGTTTTTATCCTTCTTCTGTAACGAAAAACTTTTTTGTCTGTAATGCCCCGCAGAGCACGTGCTAAAAGGCGAAAGCTTGCGGCCTCCCCACCGTCTCTGGGTGCTAAAATCGTGACTGAAGACATGGCAGACGCCAGTGTATGTTCTTCGCCGTCTGCAGATCTGCTTAACTCACAAATCCGTTTAGTACATGTAGAACCTCTCGACCCTTCAGTTGTCCAAAAATACGCCTCTGCTAGTCGTAGCAGGCCATCAGCCGGCGACAAAATCGATCAGCTG
>CACRXP010000151.1:1011436-1035534 GCA_902702965.1 Spirometra erinaceieuropaei
GATGTCCGCTGGTCTCCGCCTTCAGGCCCCAGAAGGTTCGATGACTTTCTTGAGGCTGTGGATGTCGGGGTGTGGAATCAGGTTGTTGATTTTCCCACCCGAGGCTCAAGTATACCTGACCTAATTATCTGTAGAGGCTGCTTGCCATCGTCGGTGTCATCCCTAGGCCCACTCGGGGGCTCAGACCATGACATAGTTGTTTCAACGTTGGAATTCGAGGCTGACAAAATGTCGTCCCAAAAGTATAAATTTTTACGCGATTTCCGATCAACTCGCTCAACCGAATTATTAACACACCTTAATCCCTACGACTGGACTGAGTTCATCCTTAGTTCGGATGTAAATGTTTGCACTGCAAAACTGTACGAAATTTTGGGTCCGCTTTTATCTCGTTTTGTCCCCCGTAAGAAAATTATTAATGTTGGGGATGAGATTTTCCTACCTTTACCCTTTGTCGCAGATTCCGCAGGCTTTATCGTCGTTTCCATCTGCAGAACGATGTTTCTGTTCTGCCCTTGATTCGTGATATTTTTGATCGAGCTAAGAGATTGTCTGAAGAAAAACAGCTAGCCGAAGAGGTCCACTTTACTGACAACAATTCGTTAAGTGTCTCGAAACTTTTCTCTAGAAAAATACGAACTCAGAGAAAGACGAAGTATCCCATCCTCCGAGACGATCTCGGAAATCCCATAGTTGATGCCCAGTTAACCGCTGATAGCTTCAATGATTTCCTGTCCAAAACGTTTATTGAAGACTCAACCACTCCGCTTCCGACCATCCAGTCATTGACCGGGGCAGTTCTAGAAACTATAACTTTCACTCTGTGGGATGTGACTGTTGCGATTCGGCGTTTTCATCAATCTTATAGTCCAGGCCCTGATGGTGTCCCAGTAAGCATTTTAAAAGCCGATGCAAACACGATCTTCCCATCCCTCTTATGCAAGATATTTAATCGTGCTCTTGAAAGTGAAACTTATCCTACCTTGTGGAACGAATCACACATTTTGCCCATTCCTAAGCACGACAAAGCTACATCATTTGATGACTTTCGGCCAATTAACACCCTCCCCGCAGTTTCGAAGATCTTAGAGACATTGATCAAGGATAAGATGATGTGTCACTTAACAGCGAACAATTTACTGAGTGTTGCTCAGCATGGATTCCTCAAAGCTTGATCTTATGACACCTGTCGACTCTCTTTATTTGACTATGTTCTCCAATCTAGGGACAATGGTGTTGCACTTTACACAGCATATTTCGATTTCACTAAGGCTTTTGATCGTGTTGACAATGCTCTTCTTCTCTTGAAAATGTCCTCTTTCGGAATAGGTGGCAAACTTTTGAATTTTATATCCTCTTATTTGGGCACTCGCACACAACGAGTTAAGATTTCCAATACCATCTGCAACCCCACACGTGTGAAGAGTGGAGTCATTCAGGGTAGTGTACTCGGCCCGCTTTTATTTTGCCTTTTCGTTAATGATGTACCCGATTTATTTCAGAATGGTAAGCCTTTCATGTATGCGGATGATCTTAAAGTTGCATATCGATATAAGCCGGCAGATTATGCCATAGTGCTTGAGCTCTTAAAGATCGACCTACAGGCTTTTGCCCAGTGGTGCCGCACGTGGCGCCTTTCTCTCTCTTGTCATAAGTGCTCAGTCATGGTGGTTGGCGACGACCGCCAACCTCAACTAAGTATTGAAGGTCACGCCATAAATGTGCCTGGGGCTGTTAAAGATCTGGACATATCATACTACAAGAGTCTCAATCTATCGGAGCACTGTGCCTTGATAGTCTCCAAAGCACGCAGAACGACCGGGTTTATCCTCCGAAACTTTAAATCTAGGGACATTAGAATGCGCCTTTACAACATGTACGTTAGACCTGGTCTGGAATACCGTTCGTTTTTATTTAGCCTCATGCGTGCTACTGAGCGGAAGAAAATAGAATCCGTTCAACACTTTTTTACCAAGAGAATGTTTACCTCGGAACACCGATATTTGTCCTACCAAGAACGTTTTCGGCTTACGAGCCTTGATCCTTTATGGTTCCGTAGATTACAAAAGGGACTATTTTTGCTATTTAAGCTCTTACATAATCACACATTTAACCCACTCACCTCGTTAAGACATCATATCCACCCACGACGTAACAGTCACCGTGAGGTCTTTTTATTTCTGCCTCTCGCACGTACTGTTAAATATCGTCGGTTCTTTTCTGTAAATGCAATTGCTATTTGGAATAAACTACCCATGAGTCTGAAAACTCTGCAAAATTATTCTTTATTTAGGAGAACTATTACTCGATTTTTGCATTCAGAAAAGCTCCCACAAATTTTGGGTGCTGAATCTACTGATCGACTGTACCGTAGCGATGGCGTTTGTGGTCTCTGAACACTATGGCCGGTCTCTCCAGCTGTTCCTCAACGCCTCTACTTTGACTATCCCCAACTTCATGAAAGGAATTTGACGTCCGATAATCTCCGATACCGTGCAACCTCCCCCCTTCTTGACGATCGATATTCTACCACCGCCGACAGTTTTTTTCTCCTGAGTCCTCCAAACCACGGAAACCACCATCAACTATATTTTTATGCCTTAAGCTCAGGAGTTTTTTTTTCACTGCTGGTCGGATTTGTGTTTAATCACTTCCCTTGACAATGCCTGTAAACTGGCATTAAATTAAAAATTTATTTAAAATGCGCAGATAGAAGATTGCGGAAGTTATGCTAGATGGTTTCCAGATTCTCCGAACGAAAGGGTGGGGGGTTTGCGAAATTCATACGAGGTGGCATCGGCTACGTCAGGGTTGAGTCTTCCCCATTTCGGCACATTGACTGTGAAATACTCAGTTGTTACTTGAAGGTGCCAAGCCATCCAAGCCTCCATATGGCCCTGGTTTACAGACCGCCAGGCCAGCGAACGAATGCGGACGATGCACTTATCACCGAGATAAAAGAATTTTCGAAGCAAACACATAATGCTACTTGGTGACTTCAACTGTCCAGACATAGAGTGGGATTTGATGTATTTCACGCGATCAGAAAACTCCTTCGAACAGAAATTTATGCAAATAATCACAACCGAGTTCCTTACCCAAAATGTTAAAGTGAACACTCGAATCAGAGATGGACAGCAGTCCAGTTGTTTGGACCTCATCATCACCAGGGATGATAATTGCATTCTCGGATTGGAATCGCACCCACCCCTTGGCCGAAGTGACCACTGCCTTCTTGTTTTGGAGTATAGTCATTTTTAAGTACCAAAAATTTGAGCTGATGAGGAAAGAAACGTATGGAAGGGGGATTATACCCGGATGAAAAACCTGCTACAGTCGGTGAACTGGAATGCAGCACAAGTACCTGACCCAGAAACCGATTAGCTCTTCTTCAAGAACATAATGTAGCACTTCGTAGAGAGCTGTTGCCTACTTAAGAGGAAGCCGAGCACATCCCGACCAGAGTGGGTGACGTCAGAAATAAAGAAGAACATTAAATTGAAAAGGAGACTTTGGAAAAAGTACGCCAGCTGTCAGCAACCAGAGAATTTCGCTGACTTCAAAAAACAGAGGAACGTATGTCGAAATCTGTTGAGGAGGCAACGGGCACAATTTGAGTCAAAACTATTAAAAAATATCCCGCAAAATTCAAAAAATTCTTTGGATACGTGAATAAGGCAAAACGCAACCCGGACTGCATTCCCTGCCTAAAGGATCGCCAGGGAAATACGTTGTCTGATAACTCAGATAAGGCGAATCTGTTGTCCGACTTCTTCACGTCTGTGTATACTGAGGACCCGGCTTTTGATGAAAGAGTTCACTCCCCAAATGTCAAATCAAACAGTACAATTAGCACGGTGGACTTCACAACAGACACGGTGAGGAAAACTTTGAGGCAACTACAGCCCACTAAATCCCCTTGTCCGGACGGCGTGTTCGCGAAAGTTCTGAATGAACTCTCAGACCAACTGGCCTCTCCGTTATCCAAGATCTTCAAAACTTCGATGGAGACCGAGGCTTTGCCTACCGACTGGAAGAAAGCAAATATAAGCCCCATTTATAAAGATGGCGAGAGAACAGCCTCAAATAGTTTCAGACCAGTGAGTCTCACTAGCATCTGTTGCAAGTTGATGGAAAGAGTAATAAGAACGGAGCTGATGCGGCACCTCGAAGAAAACAACTTGCTCAGTCTACATTAGTATGGATTTCGGAGCGGTCGATCTTGTCTCACCAACCTCCTAGTATCCATGGAGAGCTGGACGAAATCAATTGACATGGGTTTATCTGTCGACGCCGTGTACATCGACTTCAAAAAGGCTTTTGACAGTATTCCACACAGACGACTTATAGGTAAACTACGTCAAGTGGGTGTGAATGGAAATCTTTTGAAATGGCTAGCTGATTTTCTTACGGGCAGATCTCAGCGTGTGTGTATCGGAAACGCTAAATCGGAATGGGCATCCGTGCAAAGTGGCGTTCCGCAGGGAAGCGTTCTAGGTCCAATTCTGTTCCTGATAAATGTGCACGACTGCCTGGACTGTCTGAACTGCGAGCGAGTAATGTTTGCCGACGATCTCAAATTGTGACAATCAATACAGAAGCCGGAAGATTCTGTACAATTACAAGCCAATTTAAATCGCTTGCAAAAGTGGTGTGATGAGTGGTGTCTTAGCCTCAATCGTAACAAATGCCAACTTATCCGATTACGTTCGAACAACAGGAGGCCGTTAAGATTTGAATCTCAGTACTTTATAGGAGGTCACTAACTCGAATCAGTCAACGAGTTAAGAGACCTCGGTGTGTGGATGACGTCAACTCTCAAACCATCGTCTTACTGCGTCAAGGTATCAAAGAAAGCTTTGGGTATTCCAGGCGCGATTAGAAGATCCTTCGTCAATTTTGATGAAGAACTTTTCGGCCGAGTATTTGGCGCATACGTTCGACCAATGTCGGAATATTGTGTCCAGGCATGGTGTCCCTGGACGAAAAAAGCTTACACCTTACTGCAGAACGTACAACGTAGAGCGACCAGGCTAGTCGGCGGATTATGTGGCTTACCTTATGAGAGACGGCTGGAGAAGCTAAAAATATTTCCTCTCTCTTATAGACAGTACAGAGAGGACATGATCATGGCCTTCAGGATCGTCCGAGGGCTAGACTGTGCTCTTCAGTTTGACGACTCCTTCGAACTGGCGCGGACGACAAATCTCCAAGGGCACCCATACAAATTGAAGACGAAACATGCCAGACTCGATTTGCGGGCCAAATTCTTCTCTCACCGGCTGGTTGAGGGATGGAACAAATTGCCGAACGGAATGATTTGCCGAGCTTCGTTGTCTTGGCGGAAAGCGCTGAGACCTTCAAAATAGACTTAATAAATTTGTGCTTGATGTTTTGACATTAACGCGATATCAGTTGCTGACATAAATGTTATGTAAATATGTACATGTTTTTAATTCATCTACCTGTAAAAAGGCCCTTCCAAGGCACTGCCTTTCTCCCTTATATACACTGAATTATACTGATTTTCGTGCCACGGAGGTCAATTACGACTCTAGGGTTAGTCCGTCTTTAATACTAAGATCAAGCGGCCTCGTAAAATTGGGAGCCTAAATTGAACAAAAACCGTTTCTAAGAGATGTGGTAAAGTTGTAGGTTTCACATGAATTACTTAAAACATTCTTAGGTGAAGACCTAGGTGAAACAAGGGCCGCCGCAGCCACGAGGAAAATTTGGTTGACATCAGATGAAGGACCTGCCTAAAAGCAAATTGCAGATGAGTACTATCCTTGGATGGCTTTTTGTTTGGCAACGAGCGGGAAACTGCTTATTTCCCCTAAGATACTAAGCTGAGTGCTCCAAAGAGAAAAATTTGACCAGAATGGGTTGATTTTTGGTCCTAAATAAGAGTAATTTATCTTCAGAGACCTTACAATCGAAGCCATAAGAGTAAAGGAAATGAGAGGCAACATCGAGGGGCTGTCTTCTTTTAGAAACATTTTCCAAGACAAAGCTAAAACTTCGCTTCTGCTTACTGTCGATCACACTAGCAACAAGGTCGATGAGATGTACGAGTTTCTCACATTGCTGAGAAGTAAGTGTTCACATTTGTCCTTCAAGATTGGCACAAAGAACAGAAGAAATTCCCCAGAATTGTTAAAAGTTTGGGGTGCCCCAAAGTCTACATATTGCGAGTCTTCTCAGGTAATGTTCCCCGCTGAGTAGAAATCATTAGGTGATCAGTCGAACAGAAATAAAGGATTCGATTAAAATGATCCTGCGAAACTTTAATACAGACGGAGTTTCATGCATCTTTCAGTAGCTATTAAATTTGTACCGAGACTCTGACTAGTAAACTGGAAGGATAATAGGCATCCTCCCAGATTCAGGGAAGAACCTACTAAGAAGATAGACATAGCAGGTGCCAGCGTATGTTCTTCGCCGTCTGCAGATCTGCTTAACTCACAAATCCGTTTAGTACATGTAGAACCTCTCGACCCTTCAGTTGTCCAAAAATACGCCTCTGCTAGTCGTAGCAGGCCATCAGCCGGCGACAAAATCGATCAGCTGATTTATGGAGGGATAAACAGCACTTCTGAAAAAGCAACTGAACAAGCTTTTTAAATTATTGGGGTAATAAGTTCGGAAACTGAGGAAAGAATTAAGCGCAAGCATAATTTCGTACTGCGAAACATTCCGAGTCACTTATCTGCTATGGAGGGAGCGCATGTGTTCCTACAAAGTTGTGGCTTGAGTTTCAGTGTCGCACAAGCAAAGCGACTTCGCTCGCTTAGCCGTAATGCGCCGATACTAGTTACCCATTTCTCCATGATAGAAGTCGATTTTATCTTGTCAAGTAGGGAGATAACTAGAGACTTCTGCCGTAAATGGCGCTGCTCCGTTTCGCCAGACCTCACACCCCTGCAGCGAAGACTGAACAAATTAAAATCGGCAAAAACCAGCACAAAGATAATGATACCTACTGTCAGCCTGAATAAGTCCTCTACAACACCATCTGCGGCATCTGCACATCACGGCATAGGCAATTCCGTAGGGAATTTGACTACTTTTAATGCTGAGCTCTTTAAACACACTATCACGCCTGGTATAAACACGCCTCTATCGACTCCCCCAGCAACCCCTAGTAAGCCTAAGCATGTGTCTAAATCAAAGACAAATCCGATTGCTCTCTCAGCCACTCGGACACCCAATAAATCCAGCACCATTGTAAAATTTTTTCCTCCACAATCTGCTAACAGTGCCTCAAATACCCCGACTCAAATCGTAGCGGGTTCGCAACTGCCCCCCAGCCCTCATATCGAGGCAGTTAGGCCGAATATGCCGATTTTCCCACCGTTTGATAGACCTCTTGTTCCAATGGAAACAATGCGTCCCCCACCCCTTAACGTGTTTCCTCCACGGCCGTTTTACCAATTTATTCCTCATGATAATGTCCATACTGAATCAGTAAATTCATCCGATCCTCTGTTTCGTCCCGGCGGGAATACGCTGCAGTATCTGCCCCGCGGATTTCCAGCTGAAAATAAGTTAGCTAACAATAGTTACCAGTTTGCCTGCCCGTCATTACCTCCCCCAAGTCCTACCCCTTTTTATCCACGTCAGAATTTTTTGATGCCACAAAATTTTTTGCAGAACCGGATGGTTGCATCCGGATTGTTTGCTCCGTGGGCGACCCAGAACTGGACGATGTAGCCCACCTCCCTCAGAAACAAACAGCCTTTCCCTTCAAACTTTTTGTTTTAAATGCCAGGTCCTTGCTTAATAAGATGCCTTTGCTTCAGACTCTGGTGTTCATCCATTGTCCAGATATTGTTTTAGTAACTGAGACGTGGGCATCAGCCTCAGTAGCTGACTCCGAATTCTCTCTTCTAGGCTACAATTGCATTCGAAATGATCGCCAAGATAGCCGTGGTGGGGGCAGCTGCGTCTTCGTTAAGCAAACCCTTACATTTTTGCCGTTGGACCACCCGGATTTCTCCACAGTATAAGGCAGCTGCTGGCTCCGGGATGCACTAAAAAATAAGTTCTCCTTACTCGTTGGCTGTATCTATCGCCCTCCCAACGCCAATGAAAATTTTGATCGTTTACTCTCACAGGCATTTCATGCTGCGGCCGACTTAGGCTTTAAGTATCAACTGGTTGCGGGTGACTTTAATCTCCCTGATGTCCGCTGGTCTCCGCCTTCAGGCCCCAGAAGGTTCGATGACTTTCTTGAGGCTGTGGATGTCGGGGTGTGGAATCAGGTTGTTGATTTTCCCACCCGAGGCTCAAGTATACCTGACCTAATTATCTGTAGAGGCTGCATGCCATCGTCGGTGTCATCCCTAAGCCCGCTCGGGCGCCCACACCATGACATACTTGTTTCAACGTTGGAAATCGAGGCTGACAAAACGTCGTGCCCAAAGTGTAGCTTATTCCGCAATTTCCGATCCGAAATATTATCCGAATTTATCCGCTGATCGTAGAATCTTACAAATTTTAGAAATGGCCTCAATGATGCGCTTGGCGGGCGACACTTACTGTCAGTCATCCGAATCCTGCAAATCCCGTTGTTAAAATCTTCTGTTATCGACCCTCTTCTAAGCGTAATCACAAAATTCCACCTCCTACTCATTTATAACAAAATCTTCCGCATCAATGACACTGACAAGGCGGAGGTGTTTATTGATTTCTTTGCAAAACACCTTAATACTGAGTCCGAACCGGTCCCCTATTTTCGCTCACTTTCAGATAGGACGCTGAGTACAATCAATGTCTCCTCAGATTTAATTAAGAAACACATAAGTCGTTTGAAACACTCACACTGCTCAAGAACGGACAGGATTCCAAATTCGATTAGTAAACAGGCATACGACCTTCCCATATTGCTTAGTCATTTATGCTCGCTTTATATTTCAAAAGAATTCTTTCCTGAAACATGGAAGACGTCATTTATCCTTCCCATCTTCAAGTCTGTATGTCGGTCCGATGCTGGTCGGATTTGTGTTTAATCGCTTCCCTTGACAATGCCTGTAAACTGGCATTAAATTAAAATTAATTTATTTATTCATTTAATAAATATCGGGACATACAAAAAACTCCACCTCTAGCGAAAATTCTTAGGAAGGTAATTTTCAATGAAATTCTTGATTACTTTCTGCCTTCTAGCATGAGCTTTTACCTGAAAGATTCTGTGAAACTTGTCATTTACTCTTTCAAAATTTGGTTACTTCTCTTCAAAATGAGCAGCAGTTAGTGGCAGCCATCTATTTTGATCGTAGCAACACCTTCAAGAAGGTGCCCCATACACGTCTTTTGTTAAAGTTGGAAGCTCTTGGCATTTGGCTGCCTCTGCTTGTCTTCATCGGGTCCCTTCTATCCAACCGATGTCAGAAAGTCATGGTCAGCTATAACTACTCGACACCACACTTGATCATGAATGGGGTGCTTCAAGACATGGTTCTGGGTCCGCTACTCATCCTTCATTACATCAATGAAATTTTGACTGAACTCGGAAATTCGCAAACTTTTATTTATGCTGATGACCTCAAGTGTGTTTACTCATAGTCTAAGAACACCGCAAACTTGCTTTGATGGGACCCCGACGGGTCTTTAATAAAAATTATCTATCTATCTATCTAAACGTTTGTGCTGAAAAAATTTATGCCGGTTTACTACGCTTAAGCAGATGGAGTTCAACATGGCAGATGGAGTTTTCATTGTCCAAGTGCCGTTTCATGTTTTTTGATGCTGCCAAACTTCCTTGTCCCATAACGTTTCAGAATAACCCACTCTCAGAATGCCTCACCATAAATGACCTAGGTTTAAGTTATACAAATAAACTTGCTTTATCACCCCAAGCAAATGGATTCTCTGCCAAAGCCGCGCAGATGTGTGGATTCATAGCGCACATTTTTTTCCATTTGGAAATGCAGCTAAGACTATATCAAATGTTAGTTCTTGCAGTCGTCGAATACTGCTGTCATTACTTTGGTTTAATAAACGCCTATGACCGCTATAAATCGAAAATGTGCAGAGGGTTTGCACCCGGAAACTGTTCGCTCAAGTCTCATCCGGTACTTCTTATACTCAGAGATGTTAGCTGGCGAGAATTAAGTTTTTATGGGTTAGAGGACTAGAAGTTGGACTTTGCTTCATTTTTTGCATTAACTCTAGCACCAATCTTCCGCTCATTGGCACTCTCACTCCGAGAGATCGGTCTTATGATACGCATCACTACTCCATAATGATTCCGCCGCTTCTTTGCGCTACATCTAAACGCTCCCTCTTCTTTGCATTTAAATGTGCCTTCCTCTCGAATAATATTCCACCAGAAATTAGGTCATTGCCTTTGTTAATGGTACTCAAATCGGAATTGCGCGAACATCTTAAATGTTTAATGTCTCGAAACTTCTCTCTAGAAAAATACGAACTCATAGAAAGACGCAGCATCCCATCCTCCGAGACGCTCTCGGAAATCCCATAGTTGATGCCCAGTTAACCGCTGATAGCTTCAATGATTTCCTGTCCAAAACGTTTATTGAAGACTCGACCACTCCGCTTCCGACCATCCAGCCCTTGACCGGAGCAGTTCTCGAAACTATAACTTTCACTCTGTGGGATGTGACTGTTGCGATTCGGCGTTTTCATCAATCTTATAGTCCAGGAACTGATGGTGTCCCAGTAAGCATTTTAAAAGCCGATGCAAACACGATCTTCCCATCCCTCTTATGCAAGATATTTAATCTTGCTCGTGAAAGTGAAACTTATACTGCCTTGTGGAAGGAATCACACATTTTGCCCATTAATAAGCATGGCAAATCTACGTCATTTGATGACTTTCGGCTACTAAACACCTTCCCCGCAGTTTCGAAGATCTTAGAGACATTGATCAAAGATAAGATGATGTGTTACTTAACAGAGAATAACCTACTGAGTGCTGTTCAGCATGGATTCCTCAAAGCTCGGTCTTGTGACACCTGTTAACTATCTTTCTTTGACTATGTTCTCCAATCTAGGGACAATGGTGTTGCACTTTACACAGCATATTTCGATTTCACTAAGGCTTTTGATCGTGTTGACAATGCTCTTCTTCTCTTGAAAATGTCCTCTTTCGGAATAGGTGGCAAACTTTTGAATTTTATATTCTCTTACCTGGGCACTCGTACACAACGAGTTAAGATTTCCAATACCATCTGCAACCCCACACGTGTGAGGAGTGGAGTCATTCAGGGTAGTGTACTCGGCCCGCTTTTATTTTGCCTTTTTGTTAATGATGTACCCGATTTATGTCAGAATGGTAGGCATTTCATGTATGCGGATGATCTTAAAGTTGCATATCGATATAAGCCGGCAGATTATGCCATAGTGCTTGAGCTCTTAAAGATCGACCTACAGGCTTTTGCCCAGTGGTGCCGCACATGGCGCCTTTCTCTTTCTTGGCATAAGTGCTCAGTCATGGTGGTTGGTGACGACCGCCAACCTCAACTAAGTATTGAAGGTCACGCCATAAATGTGCCTGGGGCTGTTAAAGATCTGGACATATCATACTACAAGAGTCTCAATCTATCGGAGCACTGTGCCTTGATAGTCTCCAAAGCACGCAGAACGACCGGGTTTATCCTCCGAAACTTTAAATCTAGGGACATTAGAATGCGCCTTTACAACATGTACGTTAGACCTGGTCTGGAATACCGTTCGTTTTTATTTAGCCTCATGCGTGCTACTGAGCGGAAGAAAATAGAATCCGTTCAACACTTTTTTACCAAGAGAATGTTTACCTCGGAACACCGATATTTGTCCTACCAAGAACGTTTTCGGCTTACGAGCCTTGATCCTTTATGGTTCCGTAGATTACAAAAGGGACTATTTTTGCTATTTAAGCTCTTATGTAATCACACATTTTTTGTCTTGACCCCTCCAACGCATTAAAACCACCATCAACTATATTTTTTATTCTTCAGGAGTTTTTTTTTACTGGTGGTCGGATTTGTGTTCAATCGCTTCCTTTGACAATTCCTGCAAGCTGCCATTTAATAAATTAAATTAAGCTACTCGTTTAGCAGCCAAATAACGTCTGATACCTTCTTGGTTAGTAGGTTTAACTAACTTCCGCTCACGGGAATGCGCATTTTTCCAAATAATAAGTGATTTTTTATTGAGCACCCTTGGGGCTCTTTCATAGCAAGTAAAAATAAATTTTCAGATTTGAATTTGATCGAAATTTAATTGTCTCTCTGAGTTTTAATATTTCGGTTATTGTCTGTGATCGAAGTTAAGCTAAGCCAAAATAAGCCGAGAAATCAGTTTAGAAGTACATTTAACCGTCGTTTTTGTGGATCGCGCAACCAGCCATACCGACCTCCTTTATTGAAGCCCGCAGGAAATTGTTGTCCAGAGCATAACAAAATATCCGGCTCGGATTAGTTCAGGTTCCTACGAAGACCGACTCTAACGTGCTCCCCGAAGTCAGTCACCCGTCAGCGAAGTACTCAAAAGCCGGCAGAAAACGAAGACTATTAAAAAAAAAGTGACTGCGAATGATAAGTCGATCTTTGCTTCAAACTGATATTTGCTACCGAGTTTCGTCTGGAAAAAAGCTCTGTTTGGTGCTCAGTGAGCCAGTAACTTACCAATTTCAGCTACACGTTATAAATAAATGTAATCACGAAGAGATTTTGCTAGTAAGGGGAATTCAAGTTTCCAGGACCCTACTATGTGTGACAGGAGTTGGCCACCGCGTGAGGGACGAGAACCGACGCCCCTAACCTCTTGACTACATTTAAACAGCCGTCCGACAAAAAATGATGAATACTCAAAAAAGCGGTCTGTTCCTAATTTGTAAGGTATTTTGTATTTCCTACGGTGAGAATTAACTTAAAATACTTAACGCGCAGTCAATTGGGCACGACGGATCACTGACCATCAATCCTGAAAAACGCTATCCACTAATGAAATCGACCATAAATAAGTTAAATACTTTAATGTCGATACGCTGTGATGGATGGCGAGAATTCACCGCCAGAGTTTTGAAATTTAAAGTAGACGTCGATCTCCTCACGGGAATAATAACATCAGTCCTCAAGCATAGCAGAATTAAACCCCCCCCCCCTCCAGAACACGATGCGAAAC
Source organism: Spirometra erinaceieuropaei (assembly GCA_902702965.1). Lineage (NCBI taxonomy): Eukaryota > Metazoa > Platyhelminthes > Cestoda > Diphyllobothriidea > Diphyllobothriidae > Spirometra > Spirometra erinaceieuropaei. The sequence continues at coordinate 1,024,568 of CACRXP010000151.1, forward strand.
ACATAAAAACATGAACGAACAGACCATAGGAATCTTTAAAAAACCGGAAAAGTTGATGAACGTCACGTTTAGCGAAACATAAAGAGGCAATGAATGAAGTCTTCAGACAAATCTTCCGAATCAATCGAAATAGATGGAAACAAAAAGAAAACAGACGGAGAGGAAACTGGCTCTCGAATTTCCCTAAGTTTTACGGATGCTGGGCATATGGAGTCCGTCTGCACCATAACAAATCAGCGATATATGAATTCAAAAAACTGTAGAGTAATCTTATGGATTTACGGACCTCGAAAAAGAACGCTGGAAGCTCACCTAAAGCATGTCCATCAGGCTGTAGCACAACAAGTCATGTGAGGCAGCAGGGAAAGACACAAAGACGCTCATTAGGGAAGTGCTCAGCTTAGCAACACCTGGATGCCAGAAATCTAAAAACCTACCCTCAGTTGGCTAGCAGATCGGACGAAGTGGCTATGGTTGAAACATGCAGAGCAAAGTTTTGGCATCAACCACTAACCTCACCGTTTGAGATCAACGTGAGCATAATTATAAGGACAGAACCAAAGCCTCTGGTTCGGCCTACCACCAACAGAAGGAAGCAAGGTAGAAAAACAGGTTCTTTTTCTTAAAAACCACTTTGTGTTATTGTCCAGGGAGTCTCTGAGGGTACTGACGTAACCCCAAAAAATAGGGTAAAGCGGGAGTTTTTGACATTCCAAAATTTACTAGATGACATTCAAGAAGCCAGTAAGGTGTTTGAAATATCAAACACCCTTCTCTTAGAACATAAAATTAAAGGTGACGCAGAGACGATGCGTTAAAGACCATTGACTACCGGCTTGAGGAGCAAGTTGCAGGCTGATCCAGTCTCGCCTCGAAAATTCAGGCTAAGAAAAACAATCGTGGAGTGTTTTTTAGCCCGATTACTCTCCCATATATCCATTGGAAAGAAGAACACTGACAGCAGAGTTGAAAAGGCGTCAAAGCCAGGGGGAAGAGAATCTGAAGATTGTAGACAACGAAATCATAGAAACGGAACGCAAGTTTCCATAGAGTAATCCGGGAATTGGACAGTTACTACGCCAGTCATCATTTCCACCGAACACTTGCAAATTTGAAGACGGACAATGAACTTGATGTCGTGCAAAATGTACAGCAATAATTGTTGGGAGTGTATATCAATAAACAATTTCCAGACAGAGGGAACCAAGCATATTGTAATGAGGTACACCAGTGCATAAAGTCTTTTAAAGAAAACGGATGAAACTAAACTGGCAGTGGCCCATTTGCAACCTAACTTGACAACCTTAACTGAAACATGAGAGAGAGAGGAGACACAGAAGTCATGCAGGGCGGATTTCCGCTTAGCCGTATAGATCGGAATGGATGTAAGGGTGGAAAATCGCGATGTTCATAGAGGACGGCACTAGCTACGTCAGGGATGGGTCCTCAGCAAGAGGAAGCACTGACTGCGAAATCCTTACTTGTAAATGGAAAGTACAAAACCGACCGGACATCGATGTTGCACTGGCATACGGGTTCCCGGGATATCGGAAGGATACGGGCGATGCACTCATCACAGAGTCAAAACAGATTGGCCGTAGCAAATACATAAATAATTAAATAAAACTATTTTGCCAGAGACAAATCGGGGTCCTACATAGCAGGTAAAAATAAATTTACATATGAATTTCCGACGGGCAACAGAATCTGTACAATATGCAATGCATAGTTATTGAGTGAGTAGTCCGTTAAGCAAAACGGTGAGCGAGCAATGAAAAACTGCATTACATAATAAACAAAATGACTGGAGTATATTTAAAGGAGAAAAAACTGTCGCTCATGAAAGGATAAAAATGCGGGCAGGACTGGCCTGCATGTAGCAGTGTAAAACGGATTAAAAACGAACATCGTCAGGACAGAAGTAAATGTCAGCCTTGAAGGGTACGTATGCGGGTCAGACAGGACTGGCTTGCGTGCGGTATTGTATAAGGGATTTATGACCGACATCGGTCACAGTCCGCTTCGAGCCCAGCCGAGAATTGGGCCAGGGAGGTACGACCAAACTACTAGTAGACGGCGAATACAGTGGGTTCCTCCGTGTGCGTCGACAGACCACTTCGGGCCGAAGTGAGGAGATGACATAAAGAACCGCGAAAATCGTGGCCATGTGGAAGTAGTGCCCGGGAATCAGACGGTTAAAAGTGCCTTTATACTTTCAAATGTAAGGTAATGATAATGATTTATTTAATGCCTGTTTAAAGGAATTGTCAGGGAAGCGTTAAACACAAATCTGACCAGCAGTAAAAAAAACTCCTGTGCGAAAGGAATAAAAATGTAGTTGATGGTTTTTATGATTTGGAGGGTTCAGGAGAAAAAACTGCTGGCAAAAAACGTTTGCCCGTCAAGAAGGGAGAGAATGCACGGTATCGGATATTATCAGACGCCAATTTCTTTCATGAGGTTGGAGATAGTCAAAATAGAGACGCCGAAGAACAGCTGTCGCTGCTGGCCAAAGAAATTGTCCCTGGTGAGACAGGCCATAGTGTTCAGAGACCAGAAACACCATCGCTACGTTATAGCCGATCAGGGGATTCAGAACCCAAAATTTGTGGGAGCTTTTCTGAATGCAAAAATCGAGTAATAGTTCTCCTAAATAAAGAATAATTTTGCAGAGTTTTCAGACTCATGGGTAGTTTATTCCAATCAGCAATTGTATTTACAGAAAAGAACCGACGATATTTAGCAGTACGTGCCACAGGCAGAAATAAGAAGACCTCACGGTAACTGTTACGTCAGGTGTGGACAGGATGACTTAGAGAGGTGAGTTAAATGTGTGATTATATAAGAGCTTAAATAGCAAAAATAGTCCCTTTTGTAATCTACGGAACCATAAAGGATCAAGGCTCGTAAGCCGAAAACGTTCTTGGTAGGACAAATATCGGTGTTCCGAGGTAAACATTCTCTTGGTAAAAAAGTGTTGAACGGATTCTATTTTCTTCCGCTCAGTAGCACGTATGAGGCTAAATAAAAACGAACGGTATTCCAGACCAGGTCTAACGTACATGTTGTAAAGGCGCATTCTAATGTCCCTAGATTTAAAGTTTCGGAGGATAAACCCGGTCGTTCTGCGTGCTTTGGAGACTATCAAGGCACAGTGCTCCGATAGATTGAGACTCTTGTAGTATGATATGTCCAGATCTTTAACAGCCCCAGGCACATTTATGGCGTGACCTTCAATACTTAGTTGAGGTTGGCGGTCGTCACCAACCACCATGACTGAGCACTTATGCCAAGAAAGAGAAAGGCGCCATGTGCGGCACCACTGGGCAAAAGCCTGTAGGTCGATCTTTAAGAGCTCAAGCACTATGGCATAATCTGCCGGCTTATATCGATATGCAACTTTAAGATCATCCGCATACATGAAATGCCTACCATTCTGACATAAATCGGGTACATCATTAACAAAAAGGCAAAATAAAAGCGGGCCGAGTACACTACCCTGAATGACTCCACTCCTCACACGTGTGGGGTTGCAGATGGTATTGGAAATCTTAACTCGTTGTGTACGAGTGCCCAGGTAAGAGAATATAAAATTCAAAAGTTTGCCACCTATTCCGAAAGAGGACATTTTCAAGAGAAGAAGAGCATTGTCAACACGATCAAAAGCCTTAGTGAAATCGAAATATGCTGTGTAAAGTGCAACACCATTGTCCCTAGATTGGAGAACATAGTCAAAGAAAGATAGTTAACAGGTGTCACAAGACCGAGCTTTGAGGAATCCATGCTGAACAGCACTCAGTAGGTTATTCTCTGTTAAGTAACACATCATCTTATCTTTGATCAATGTCTCTAAGATCTTCGAAACTGCGGGGAAGGTGTTTAGTAGCCGAAAGTCATCAAATGACGTAGATTTGCCATGCTTATTAATGGGCAAAATGTGTGATTCCTTCCACAAGGCAGTATAAGTTTCACTTTCACGAGCAAGATTAAATATCTTGCATAAGAGGGATGGGAAGATCGTGTTTGCATCGGCTTTTAAAATGCTTACTGGGACACCATCAGTTCCTGGACTATAAGATTGATGAAAACGCCGAATCGCAACAGTCACATCCCACAGAGTGAAAGTTATAGTTTCGAGAACTGCTCCGGTCAAGGGCTGGATGGTCGGAAGCGGAGTGGTCGAGTCTTCAATAAACGTTTTGGACAGGAAATCATTGAAGCTATCAGCGGTTAACTGGGCATCAACTATGGGATTTCCGAGAGCGTCTCGGAGGATGGGATGCTGCGTCTTTCTATGAGTTCGTATTTTTCTAGAGAGAAGTTTCGAGACATTAAACATTTAAGATGTTCGCGCAATTCCGATTTGAGTACCATTAACAAAGGCAATGACCTAATTTCTGGTGGAATATTATTCGAGAGGAAGGCACATTTAAATGCAAAGAAGAGGGAGCGTTTAGATGTAGCGCAAAGAAGCGGCGGAATCATTATGGAGTAGTGATGCGTATCATAAGACCGATCTCTCGGAGTGAGAGTGCCAATGAGCGGAAGATTGGTGCTAGAGTTAATGCAAAAAATGAAGCAAAGTCCAACTTCTAGTCCTCTAACCCATAAAAACTTAATTCTCGCCAGCTAACATCTCTGAGTATAAGAAGTACCGGATGAGACTTGAGCGAACAGTTTCCGGGTGCAAACCCTCTGCACATTTTCGATTTATAGCGGTCATAGGCGTTTATTAAACCAAAGTAATGACAGCAGTATTCGACGACTGCAAGAACTAACATTTGATATAGTCTTAGCTGCATTTCCAAATGGAAAAAAATGTGCGCTATGAATCCACACATCTGCGCGGCTTTGGCAGAGAATCCATTTGCTTGGGGTGATAAAGCAAGTTTATTTGTATAACTTAAACCTAGGTCATTTATGGTGAGGCATTCTGAGAGTGGGTTATTCTGAAACGTTATGGGACAAGGAAGTTTGGCAGCATCAAAAAACATGAAACGGCACTTGGACAATGAAAACTCCATCTGCCATGTTGAACTCCATCTGCTTAAGCGTAGTAAACCGGCATAAATTTTTTCAGCACAAACGTTTAGATAGATAGATAGATAATTTTTATTAAAGACCCGTCGGGGTCCCATCAAAGCAAGTTTGCGGTGTTCTTAGACTATGAGTAAACACACTTGAGGTCATCAGCATAAATAAAAGTTTGCGAATTTCCGAGTTCAGTCAAAATTTCATTGATGTAATGAAGGATGAGTAGCGGACCCAGAACCATGTCTTGAAGCACCCCATTCATGATCAAGTGTGGTGTCGAGTAGTTATAGCTGACCATGACTTTCTGACATCGGTTGGATAGAAGGGACCCGATGAAGACAAGCAGAGGCAGCCAAATGCCAAGAGCTTCCAACTTTAACAAAAGACGTGTATGGGGCACCTTCTTGAAGGTGTTGCTACGATCAAAATAGATGGCTGCCACTAACTGCTGCTCATTTTGAAGAGAAGTAACCAAATTTTGAAAGAGTAAATGACAAGTTTCACAGAATCTTTCAGGTAAAAGCTCATGCTAGAAGGCAGAAAGTAATCAAGAATTTCATTGAAAATTACCTTCCTAAGAATTTTCGCTAGAGGTGGAGTTTTTTGTATGTCCCGATATTTATTAAATGAATAAATAAATTAATTTTAATTTAATGCCAGTTTACAGGCATTGTCAAGGGAAGCGATTAAACACAAATCCGACCAGCATCGGACCGACATACAGACTTGAAGATGGGAAGGATAAATGACGTCTTCCATGTTTCAGGAAAGAATTCTTTTGAAATATAAAGCGAGCATAAATGACTAAGCAATATGGGAAGGTCGTATGCCTGTTTACTAATCGAATTTGGAATCCTGTCCGTTCTTGAGCAGTGTGAGTGTTTCAAACGACTTATGTGTTTCTTAATTAAATCTGAGGAGACATTGATTGTACTCAGCGTCCTATCTGAAAGTGAGCGAAAATAGGGGACCGGTTCGGACTCAGTATTAAGGTGTTTTGCAAAGAAATCAATAAACACCTCCGCCTTGTCAGTGTCATTGATGCGGAAGATTTTGTTATAAATGAGTAGGAGGTGGAATTTTGTGATTACGCTTAGAAGAGGGTCGATAACAGAAGATTTTAACAACGGGATTTGCAGGATTCGGATGACTGACAGTAAGTGTCGCCCGCCAAGCGCATCATTGAGGCCATTTCTAAAATTTGTAAGATTCTAAGATTAGCGGATGAAGAAATATTATACATTGAAGAAGTAGACACGATCGCCATGATTAGAGCTTTATTAGCCTGACGTTTCGGATTCCTACTCGAATGCATCATCAGAGAAAAAAAAGCAGAAACGGGTGGTTGTTGTACAAGGAGCTGCGGTATTTATGGGATGCAGTAGCCATGCTACCGCATGCCTATGAACATTCACGGCTCCCCCCCCCTCATCCGGTTTCTTCGCACTTGGTGTGATCATTGCCTGATGGCCGACATTCGAGTCGATAATTTCTGCAATTTCATCATGTGCGTTGGATGTTGGCGTGATGATTGCTGGACCATCTGACGCACCGACGCCGGTGTTGGGAAAAGTGTTCACCTCTGCGCTCCCAGCATGGCTTGTTACTCCGCCTAGGCGAAGTTTTAGCACGGAGTATAGAGTGGGAAGATCGTTGCACTTGCCCCCAGTCCATCAACAAGTGCAACGATCTTCCCACTCCATCAATCTACACAGTCATAATTAAGTTGAGTCCGAACTGTGCTGGTCTTTTTGAAAAGGCAAGCGGTAAACAACAATGAATTAATGCGTGGTCACCATCAAAAAGGTCCTTTTCGAAAGCAGCGAAAAGAGGAGCAATGCCATTGGTAAAGATCAGGTCTAAAATGTTCATATGTCTTTTTGGAGAGCGCACAAACTAAAACCAGTTTGAAAAATTGACAATGTCTTGAAAAGGTTGGAATCTAGGTGGACAGACTCGAAACCAAATCTATTTCAATAAGATTAAAATCCCTAGTGGTTATCTTGAAATCGAAGGCAGATTCCGAAATTCAGCTAGAGATTTGCAGCGTAAACGCAGTTTAAACTACAAAGAACAATAAATACTTAACTCTAAAAGGGGGATCCTGCGTTTCTTATAAGAAAAATAACGACAGAAAAAGGAGTATAGGTAAAACGGCAAAAGGTTAATGACTGTACAGACTCACGAAAAATGAAGCCCTCACCAAAATCGGTTGTCGTGGATTAAATATTTTGGGTAAAGTCCAGAAGATCCCGAGCCAAAGTGAGTTACTGAAGCTTGCTGCTCGGGTAAATTCACGCCCTGTTAGATATAATCGAAAGATATAAATATTTCGCGCAGATTGACTAAAAGTGATCGAGGCGCATAAGTGTAATCAACGAAACTACGACGTCAAGCAGAAAAGAGGCACAAAAGACACGCTCCGTCTAAAGTCGCAACCAGGTGTGGGCATTTTATCGAATTCAAACAATAGTACAGAAAGTTTCAGGTGTACAACGAGGTTTAAAGTGGGAAATCGAAAATGTACGTAAACCTACACATGTCCCCCTCCAGAGCGTTTGTTTTGCAAAATACGCTCGATAAAAAGTGCAAAAAGTTACGCCATAACGTCTTTAAGTTTGGAAGGAAAATGGACATGTCTACCAGAACGAGATGAGGTGCGTGGTGGAGTAGGAGAATCAAAATGAGTGGGCAGGCGGGACGGTCGAGTGTGCTGGTTGAGTGTGGAGGACCGAAACGAGTGGATCGGGTGAGGGCGGTGCAGAGGAAGTGGATGGCACAACTGGCGGTTGGATGCACTCAAGAAAGGCTTGTTTAAATCTGTCGATGGAGACTCTGTCAGTCTTGTATGCCTTCTGTATGACGTAATACTTGTCCATCCGCTGAAGAACCCTATATTGGCCATCATACGGGGAACAAAGATGTTTGCGAAACACGAATGGAGCAATTCCAATGCCCTCATGCCCCTCATGCATAAGCACACGTTTGGATGTCAGACGAGTGGGAGGTGGACGCAGTTGAGTCATGCATTGTTTCAACCACTGCACGAAGGTACTCGGGTTGTTGGTGTTCGTCGAGGAAGACTGCACAAATTCGCCGGGCAGACGGAGGGGTGTCTCGTACACAAGTTCGGCGGCAGTGCATTGGATGCTCTCCTTGACAAAAGATCGGATGCCCAAAATCGCAAGAAGGAGATTATAACTTCAAGAAACTGGTTCTGGATGGGACATCAGCGCGGACTTGAGTTAACAGTGCAGACGCCCCACGAGACCGTCGGAGGCAGGGTGATATGCCGCGGTTGTGATCTATGCACACCCGAGCAGTCTGGTGAACCCATGGAAGAGGCAAGATTGAAACTGACTCTCGCGGTCAGTAGTAAGGGCGGCTGAAACACCAAATTTTAAATCCCGGGCGTCAAGGAATCCACAGGGATATCTTTTGCCAAAGTATCCGAGATGGGAACAATAATCGACTATCGTGTGAAACGGTCAACCGCCGTCAGAATATACCCAGGTAAAGGAGGTAGGAGACCAACCAAATACAAGTGGACGTGGTGGAATCGGGCATCTGGACGGAGAGTGTGCCTGGCGCAAAAAATGTGTGGCGATGGACTTTGTTTTTCTGGCAGGCTAAACACTGTCTGGTCTAAAGAGCGATGTCAAAGTTCGTCTTCGGCCAGATACAACGAGCGCCAATTAGCTTACGACAAGTGCGGATGTCAGGATGCAATAGGGAATTGAAGTTATCAAACACTGTCTTGTGGTAGGATAGTGGAACAACAGGTCGAGGAGTACCTGTGGACCAGTCGCAAAAGATCGTACCTGGCGATGCGGGAAATGTGTGAATCTCGAAGTTGCAGAGTATTGGTAGTAGAATGCAGGTTGTCAATGGACTTGTCGCCTGGTTGGTGGTCTTCAAGCTTCACCAGGCCGAAATCGGATGTGCGTTGATGTCCGAACGGGATAGTGCATCAGCAGCGATATTGTCGCTGCCTCGGACGTAGCGGATATCTGCGGTAAACTGCGAGATATAGTACAGATGACGAACATATTTGGGCGAGTACCGATCTGTTTTGACCTTGAGGGCCTACGTGGGAGGTTTGTGGTCGACGTGAAGCAAAAAATCGCTGCCCTCTTAGGCGTGTTGAAAATGACGGATGACAGAGTAGATGGCAAGAAGCTAGCGATAAAAAGTACTGTAGCGAGTCTGCGCCGGTTGTAGCTTCTGTGAAGCGAAAGTCACTGGCTGCAACTGGTTATTCACCTTTTGATACAACAATGCGCTGACAGCACTGTTGGAAACGTCAGTGGTCAAGATCAGCTGCGCATGAGGGTTTGAGCTGAGATGGTGAAGCAAAGTGGCATCAGCGAGTGCTTGCTTCGCTGCCTCAAAAGCTGTGAGGGGTGCTGGTGGAAGCTCAATAGGCTTTGCCTTCGACCTCAAAAGGTCAGTCAAGGGAGCCAGGTTTGCTTCAAAGTGGGGAATAAAACGTCGACAATAGTTGGTAAGGCCTATGAATCGTCACAGTTGAGTTAGTCTTAGGGACATGAAAAGAAAATAGGCTATATACCTTCTCTGACAGCGGTGTGATTCCATGATGGTCGATGTGTTGACCAAGGAAATCTAGAGAAGAGACGCCAAAAGTACATTTGCCGAAGTTTAGTTACAAACCACGTTGCTAGAAACGATAGAATATCTGGCGTAAGTGCGAGGCATGTTCCTCCGCTGAAGAGTTTGCGACAAGTATTTCATTGATGCCGACGTAAGTGAATGAGAGACCCCGCAAGACCTCATAGATAAAGCGTTGGAAGGACTGAGCCGCGTTGCGCAAGCCAAAAGACGTTGTGACTGCGGTCTTGCGGATGTCTTCTTTCGCGACCGGGATCCGGTGGTATGCTATAACGAGGTATTTTTTGGAAATAATAGTTTTTCCTGCCAGCGTTTGAGGGAAATCGTGGATATGTGGAATAGGATATCGATCGGGAACAGTGGCTCTGTTGATAGTGCGATAGTCGCCGCCTAGTCCCTAATCATCGGTCGATTTTGTAAGCACCATGTGAAGAGGAGAAGCCCATGAGCTGGAGGAAGGGTGAATAATTCTTAAATCCATCATATGCTCAAATTCTTTCTCCGCAATACAAGGATGAGCGTGAACAGGTCGTCCTGTGGTAATGATGTGGTGTTTGACCATATGCTGAACCTCCCCGGTGATCTGACCGGGCTTAGTGAGGAACGAGTATTCCTTTAAAATGTCAACGAAGAGATGGCTTGGTACGGTTAACTGGATGCTAACCGAGGTTTCAGAAGCGGCAGTGCCAATGGTAAAGTGTGTAGTTGCGGTATCGACAAGTTTGCGATGCTTAAGGTCGACTGGAAGTCCAAAATATGCCAGGAAATCTGCACTATTAATGGGAGATTTGACCTCGGCCTGTACAAAGACCCACTGGAAACGTCGTCGAAGACCGATGTCAGGTGAAAGCGAGCGTTGGCCGTAGATGTTGTTGGTGGTGCTGTTGGCAAGGAAAACTGCGAAGGCTTGAGACGGTCACGCCCAGGAGGCAGGATGACACTGATCTCACCATCGGTATCGACAAGAAAGTGGAGGCCGCTCGATTTGTCACTGATATAGAAGAGGCAACTGGGCCGTGACTGGCCAACGGCAGCTGTCGCCATTACTGGCTGGCGCAGTCGTTTCTCTGGCGGCGTCTGCAAGAATGTGCAGGGTGGAATGCACTTACGTTCTTTCAGGCCATAAGTACGACGATACCAGCAGAGAGTTGGAGAGGGACGTTCACGGGACTTAGAACGCCGACGTGACGATGACTGGTTTCGGTCTGACTGCGGGTTGTTTATAGCAGCATATATGGTGCTCACTTGCGTGTAGAAATCAAAGTCATCTATTAAAAGGGAAGAGTCAGGAATTAGAGAAAGGG
>CACRXP010000151.1:1035905-1076796 GCA_902702965.1 Spirometra erinaceieuropaei
GGGTCTTTAATAAAAATTATCTATCTATCCAGGTACTCAGAAACACGATCTCGGTGGACAAAGATTGAATCACCCTCGAGTGATGAAAACAGCTTAAACGAGCCGATTTCTACTACGGAAAGACAGGCGTTTGGCATCAAATACTTGCAGTTGAATTCACACAAGTACAGGAAATCGACCGCAACATGAACTGGCCATGCAGATCGAGGAACATTTCTCAAGAAGAAGTTATGGACTCTTTTTTGTCTCTCACTTAATCCACTAGCAACCAGGTGAACGAGTGAGTCAAGACGTTCGCATTCTTCAAAGGGAACATTGGAGGCATTCCCGTCAAACTGTTTTCTCAGAATCGAGAGCATCATGCTAAACTTAAGCATAAAATCATTGTAATTGTACATCGCAGGCAGATCAAGCTGCTTATCAATAACAGCAGATGACGAAAAGGCTATTCATAGGTTCTGACCTGGATTTAGTTAAGCCATGCCTAGGTACAGAGGCTGAAAGCTTTCGTCGACCTGAGACTTTTGCACTCACCACATCTCGAGGAAAGTTGCGACTAATTAAACCTTTTGACAGATCAGATGGCCGAATTTCGGCGAGAAGTTAACGGCGTAAAGAAAATGTACACGGTTAGAGACGGTTCGAATGCACAAAATGCGAATTCTAAAATGCGACTAATAATCATTAGGCACAGTCTAGTAAAACTCAAAAGGGAAGTGGCAACCGATAATTCTAAAAGAATATGCCTGTATTTGAAGAAATTTATTTAAAAAGCAAAGGCTAAAAGTCTATGTGTCTTTTAGAAAAATCACTTCGAGAAATATCTTTCACTTATCCTCAAATGTAAAACCAACCGTTTTATAATTTCTGAATTGTGTCACATTAATGAAATTGGGAAAGCGACCTTAACACAGACGAAAATAAGTAATTCGTTCAGAGGCAGCAGTAAGATGTTTTGCAAAGGTGGCACCAGAAATTCTGCTTCCTCAATGTTGTCGATGCAAAAGCTATTACTTTCATTAAGTATAGGGCGCGTCTCGTGACTATACTTAGCGGAGGGCCAAAGGCGAACGATGTAATAACGAATTTCGCAGGGCTTGGATCAATGAGCGCACATGCTTCTTGCTGTCTCCCGTGCTCATGATGCATACTTGGGACTAAATCAAAAATATTTCTTGTTCTTTAACGAACAGGTGTAGAACACGGATAATGGACACATCCCGCAACTACCTACCCGACGTACTTAGTCTATTAGAAGGAATGCGATAAATGGTGGAGTCAAATGAGATGGAATTTAGACTTTTGTCCGGTACAGTTTGCATGAAATCTGTGGACACGGCGGATGTGCGATCACAAAGATGTGCTGCATTATTACCGGGGAGAAAGCCGGTCCAGCCGAATGATCTAGCAAAGTCGCCAAATTGGTCGTTATCTAAAATATCGAAACCTAGTAAAGTTTGAAATCCTATTGTCGGCTGTCTGACTGGCTGGGACATTCGACGGGTGCCTCGGAGAGCAAAGCGAAAGAAAGGCTGAAAATGAGGAAATCATCCTCATGGCACATTAACCAACTCACGAGCTTCACTGGTGCTGAGCTTACACCTTGAGGCACACGTTGGGTGTCGTCGCTTACAGACGTATTAGATCCTATGCTTGAAAAAGTGTGCCAGGGCGTCAATATAGCTTGAGGCTCTGGAGGAAAAGGAAACAGAAAGATAGATTCTCCGGCGGCAGATGGCCCGTTCGTTAGGAAATGGCTAGTGTATGTTTTCATTAACAAATTTCTAGGGCATGGTCGTGGCTATTTCATAGGCGGGTAGGCCGGAGTAAATGTGATCGTAAGCTAAGGTTGTACACAATTTTATGCCCGCTTTGAGTGCTTTTGCCAGTCTGAAGGTAGAACACTGACATGCGCCAACGGATTATTCGTATATTACGAGCTTAAATCGGGGCACGAAGTGTGGTTTCGGAAAATGTGCAGTCAGGCTAGGATCCGACTGATCACCCGCTGCTAGATGTCTTCCCGCCGTGCAGTGTGCTTTTGCAGTTCTCTCATCTTACTTGTCCAAATCACTCCTGCCTCTTTGTGGCCTATTCTGTTAACCTGATAATGGCCAGGTCTTTCTCACCAACGTGGTTCATGCACGCACACATGCATGCAGACCGAGGTGAGTTCAAATGGTGAAAGGGGTGTCAAGCGGTAATAGATATTGCAGCGATGGCATCAAGAGCACTAGTGTTGGCGTCCAGCAAGCATGTGGTCAGCAAAGTCCGAGCATGGCAGTCTTTGTTAGCATTGATAATTGTGCTAAGAAAGGAGCGCTGTCCGTGTCGAGACTGACGGAGAAAACCCAAATGTCTTGAAGACATCTGGATTTTATTAGCAAACCAGAAGTCAGCAGACAGAGCCTCTTTCGAAATCATCAGTCGGGGGGGGGGGAGACAAAATTGACTTCGCTCAAAATGGAGCGGTTCTTCGGTTTCCTGGTTAAACACACTACCGACTGAAGAAAAGCATACAGGGTCCGAACATTCAAAATAAAAGACATTCATGCGTACTGACAGAGCGTTATAACGTAGTACGGAACAGTAAACAGGCATGCAAGGCATGAGGACGGTGAGTGGTCCGAAATGAAGGAAATAAAGACGAAACTCTACTCTGGGTTTTATTAAGCCAAACTGTGCCACAAAATTCCTTATGCAGCGAAGCATTTCCCTGTATTCTTATCGAAATTGGAGATTTAATTCAAAATTAGTTTCCTATGCCAAAGTAACCCCATTGTGGAGTTTTCTATGATCTGGCAAATCGTTGAAAATTGTTTGACAGATGAGGCAACAAATACTGTTTAGTTGGTTGTGAACGTACCATGCTCTGGCCACAACACGTTTGATCGAATTTAAAGCATGCAAAGTAATGAATAATTAACCGTAATTGACCCGTTGCGAACTTATTGGTATCTCAAGGCAAGCAGCTTTTGCTTCATTTGGGTGAGAATCCGAAACAACAGACCAATAAATTTCTTGTCCCAATGATCGCATCTTCTTCTCCTGCTCATTAAATGGTTAAGATTCACTGCCAGTTTTGCAGTATAATTGTTAGTTTTCTAGTGTCAACCACAGTGCCTAAGTTCTACCCCACCCGTTGGTTTTTCTTTCATGACGCCCGTCAAATTGCGTCAAGAAGAAAATCAGTGCTTAATCTTATTCCAGAGCAGCTGTGCGCAGAACATAGATGGTAGGGACCAGACTGTTTTATTTTTGTACGATAGCGATATCGCGCATTATCTGCTACTATATTTGCCTTCCTCCGGATCAGCATTGGTCTAATCCAGCATCTGCAGTTTCAAGGAAAATACCTTTTAAACGGTTTAGTGGATGACCGCCACCTCCAATTAATCGCTCAGCCATGACTTATAAATAGCCTCTTTTCCTACGCAGATAGCGGAATTTACGTTTCACAGATTAAGGTTGATATTCAGAGGAATATAGCCGCCTGCTTAACGGCACCAGCATGGAGGATTAATGGGAGTGGGAGTAGAAAGAGACAAAAACATGCGTCAATGTCCTTAATTATTGCGAACTTGGGCAGGCGTACGATGGGATACTGCAATTACAGGGCCATAGTTAAAACCTTATCTGCAAAGATGACACAATGTGTGGGCGTGGCCTCCGCTATCACCAGTCTACACTGTCGCAGTACTATCGTACGATATTCCGGAGGGCTTTGTCAACATCTAAGGGAGACCTCGGTCGATCTGATGCTTCAAAAGTTAACTTGAAAATTTTCGCTATTATCCGTTGGCTGTAAGAAGCAGCTGAAGGCGATCTGGCGCAGCCTTTGTGCCAGATCGCCAGAAAAGACTGTAGAAATTTACATATAACGGTCTATGGTAGTCTGCGTTTCAATAATTCAGTAAGTGAGCCTCATTCGAATGTTGTCGGAGTAAACAGTTTTTTCCCTAAGTGTTTGGACATCCCTTGGGGTTTTCGTCTCGTTACCAGATGAAGCGCGCCTCAGTCAGCATTCGCCTGAAGAATCTCTTTTATTTTGGTTACTTCTTACTGCAGTTAATCCAATGGGTATATTTTTACAATCATAGTGGTAGATTACACATAAGTGGACTTTCTGTCCTAGTACAGTCTAATAAGACTTCAAAAATTATCGAAATCCCTGCATGCCATCTGACTGGTTCAAACGAAGAAGCAACAAGCACTTTAATGCTCTCTGAAAAAGTCAAACTCTAGGAAGTAACAGTCCATTCACCATTTGCATTCTTTAGCATTTTCCATCGACAGTTGTCCCCCTACGATACCTGAGTTCAGGATTTTATCTTTTTTAAACAGGCTAATAATTGCTTGTTAGAGATTTCTCCCGTAAAGAATGGGCTAGAAAACCCACTTTTAATCCCATCTTTATTTTTTAGGTTTTGAATAATTCATACTGACCCAACTGTGAAAACTCGGCGCCTCAAAATCTGCCAAAACATCTATGAATTACATGTTCCTGGTAGTCATCTGGTGGATTCTAGGTGAATTATTTAGGAAATCCTGCTTGGGCAGTCAACTTACTGTATCAGATTTGGTGGATTCCAGACGTTGCAGTAAGTTGGGCAGATAACTTGACCCAGGTGTGATTAAACTCGCGTCGTGCGGCGGGGCCTCGTAGCTCAAGTGGTTAGAGCGTTGGCTGTACTAAAGCCTTCCCCTTACTGCGTGGGTTCGAATCCCACCGAGGCACCGAGTTTTTCACAGTTGGGTAACTATGAATTATTCAAAATCTGCCAAAACATCTATGAATTACGTGAGCCTGGTAGTCATCTAATGGATCCTAGATGTACTAAGTATGACATCCTCCTTAGGCAGTTAGCTTACTGCAGCAGATTTGGCAGATTCCAGGTGTTGCAGTAAGCTGGGCGGATGAACTTGACCCAAATGGGATTAAACTTGCGTCGTCCGGCGGGACCTCGTAACTCATATGCCTAGAGCGTTGACTGTACTAAAGCCTCCCCTTGCTGTCGTGGGTTCATATCCTACCGAGGCACCGAGTTTTCTCAGTTGGGTCAAAATGAATTTCGTAATTATAGTGGCCTAATGATGAAGTCATGAAAAGAAGGGCTTGCTAATGCATCTTTAATTAGCAACAATCATCCCTCTCCGAAGTTTCGCAGTTTTCACATCTGCAATTATATTTAGTCCTTCTTACGTTAGGATAAACAGTGCTGTCTTCAAATTGCGGCATATTCACCTGTGAAAGGTAAGGTTGTAAATCATAGAGTACAGCAAGTCTAGTGAAACAGGGAACGACATCTGTACCTATAGTAGGAAGCAGATGCAAACGCATCTCTGAAGTTGCGCTGTTGAGATCGACGCAGCACAAACTCTGGTTAATTCATGCAGCACTATATAATGCCTTCCAAATGAGTATTTGGGCAGGCCCACATGCCTGCCTTACCCGGTAAAAAAGCGTCAAAGGACACATGAGTTTAACTGATTGCCCATGTTATTTTCCCAGTGAGCATTCGTTAGACTCCTTCTTACCTATCTATACGGGGACGTCCTCCAACGCTGAAGTAATGAGAAAAGCATATTTGTAAGTTACATGATTTTAACAGGGCATAGCATTTGATGGAAAAAGATGTACGATTTCATGTAATTTAAGCGTTTCTGTACGACATTGTAGGTTAAAGATCAGACTGCCTATTTGTCTTCAGGCTGTTCTAAAGAGGCATTTTAATGGATAGTGTAGATAGAACAAATCGTACGCTCTCTGTACTGACTCACGGAGCAGCCCTGCATTATTTAGTCAAATTTTCGGTTCCTGTAGACTTAAATACTTTCTTAGACAACTCGTACTCTGCAAAGGGACATAATATTCTACAAAGTCACTACAAGGGTGCGTTTGACATAAATACTTTTGAAGACAAAAGTGAGTCGGATATCATTTCTTAGCCGTACCGGCAGTAGACAAGTCCCAGCCCAACTCCCAACTCCAACCTCTAACCTTAACCCCTAACCCCAAACCCAAACTTAATCCCTAACCCCTAGCCCCCCATCCCTAACCCAAACCCCTAACCTCTAACATCTACCCCCTTACCCTGACCCCTAATCCTGCCCCCAACATGTACGGCACGAAATGGGATCTTGCCCAAAAGTGTCACAAACCGGTTGTCGGAAGTTAACCGAATAAGTACATGCTTTTATATGGCAGATGGTTGTGCTGTAATCCCCTCAGGCACGTGTTTTATCGGCGCTTCTGCTGCTGCATAAAACAAGTGCGAGGGATTCGGCTCCTTGGTGGGTCCCCCAGGGTTCTCTATGCGATTTCTGGCCAGCGAACCTATCTGTAGGCTGGACATTACGTGTTTATTGACACTTCGACCATCGGTTTCGATGATGTCCACCGTGTGCCCCACAGTTGCAGCAGCAATGGGACCAGGGACGGTGACTTACGCAGGGGTTTATAGTGCCGGTAGACTTGCGTAGCATCTACCTACACTCTCTCCTCCTCCCTCGCCCGAGCCCGGTGTCAAGACAGTGTCAAGAAGACCGGAGACGAGAGAGGCCGCAGGTGGATGGCTCGGACGGATTCTCACCTTGGCGTTCCACCACACCCCCTGGCCCACACAACAAATAACCAGGATTTCAACCAACACAAGAGAGATTTGGAGGCCGGCACGACCGAAGCCGCACCTGGGCGTGCCGCCAACGCCTGGCTCGGATCCCACACTGTGATGGGAGTGCCATAAAGGCCACATTAAAAAGGAGCCATTGCAGCCTGACTCTCAGACCGCCTCCGGTCATGGAGAAGGTCCAAGGTACCCCGTCAGTTGGCAACCTTCCAAGGCACGGCTTTTAGCGCACCGTGATAGCTTCAAGCGCGTCAGATTGTTTATAGTGAGGAGAAAGTGCGCTGAGTCGTCGACCTCACTCTCCCTTCCCACTCCCACACCCCAGCCGCTGTCCGAGCCGGTCAGCAGACTGGAGTGGGGAATGAGCGCGGTGGCTGTCATGGTCGACTGACCATGACTGCGCGCGCCACGGCACGACCTGGCCCCCCATACACACAAAACCAGGATTTCACAAAACGGGGGACGTGTTTATTACATAGTAGTCTATTGTCCTTGACTCAAATTTGCGCTGCCCTTTCGGGTTTAACCCACAAAAAGTCATGCCCTAGACCTTTAACTTATTTTGCTGTACTTTATAATTGCTGAAGTTATATACTGATTGCATGGTGACCCGTACATGGCTAAGACCAGAGCAGGCAGCCATGAAAAGTCTTGTTTGTCAGTGGAAAGAAAGCCCGATAAGACGGACAAGTACGACATTTAATTTAGATTCCATAGAAGAGGGCCAAGACGGTGAAAAATCAGTGTGGTTTCTCCGAACAACACCAGTACGTTCTTAAAAAAACGTTGAGATCGCAAATCGCAGGCCAAATTGTATGTGGAATTACAAATGAGGATCCTCAAAACAGTGAATTTTTTCCCACCTGCTGCCAGATGCGACTACTTTGCGTTGCGCCTTTTTAAAACTAATTTTACAGTTAAGTCGATGTAGTATGCGCTGTGAGCCCCTCGGGACTTTAAAGAGCCTAGTGCTTTATAGTAACTTCTGGGCAGACATTGCTAGGAGGTACCCAATCCTTAAATTGACAAGCGTATATGGAGAGCATACGAATACAGCAATGGTGGTATGTGTGCATCGAATTCTTTCAAAAATAAGCGTTTTTCGTGTGCAAGTAATTTCGTTTAGAATCTGCTATACAGTTGGTGAAGGGCCAGAGTTAAGACCGGGGCTGAGTTTAAGGTTTGACAAGGGGTTTGAAAAGATCAGAGGAAAGAGGTTTGGAAATTTCCGACTCTGGAGGTATTGTTTCGGTAGAATCTTGACGAGGTTGCACTATATGTTGGTAATCTTGTGCGTCGAGCTTATGCTAGATTATTTTCGAGACAAGACCGAATAAATGACATTTGAAAGCCATTAAGTTGCTTCCCCATCTTTTTTCACAAGAACACTCATCAGTGCTAGTAAAAATGGCGTACCACAGTAAACTTCACGCCAACGTTTTGCCTTCATGGTATTGTTCAAGTTAGAAAGGAGTTCATTTGGGGCTTTTCTGTCGAATAACTAGATTAATTTGATGCTTCTCCCCAGTGAATGTCTGAATGCATGTTTTAAAAAATACCGCTTACGAACAACGCGGTGACTTCTCTATTTTTTAATGTAGAATTGGTAAGTTTTCCTTACTCCATATGCTTTATAGCCAGAAAAAGATGAAACCAGTTTCTTATGTAACATAGCGGAAAAAGGAAGCTTGGTGTTTACTGACTAGGGCTTGCTAGATATCTGAAATTTTGGGCAGCAAACTGGTGGATGAGTCATTCGAAAACAAACTCCCAGTCGACCTTGACTTTGACGGGCAACCTGAAAGGTATGTGGCACATAGACGCACAAACTCTAGCTAGTTGATCTCCTATCCAAGAATAACGGGGGATGGACGCCTCTTTTTCTTCTAGTCCAGTAGCATACAGAAGTATTGAATTTAGATATTCATAATTTTAGACAGAATTATCTGTTTCAGAAGCATAAAAATTGAGAAATTATTGGTTTTTTGCAGTCAAAGCAATACATCCAAGGACTTTTCGTCTCCGAGGTCATCATAGGCAAAAACAATTTGCGTCAAGTCACATGAGGAGTTATTAAAACACAACAATCCTGAATCTGAAAAGCAATATGGGGTTCGGCAGGCAAACTGATAGGACTGACAACCCCCCCCCCCATTTCTCAGGCAACTAACAAACTCCTTGAAACAACTGTTTTGAAGAAAGGGTTCGTAAAATGGGAATCTCGCAACCAATTTCTAATGTGACAGGCGCGTTAGAAACCAGTTTTTGGAAACAATATGCTATTCACGAGCGTAAAAAATGAGCCATGATTAGATACACATAGCATGCGGCCTGATCAATATCGTCCCTGTCTACTTTTACTCTTTGGCACGGTGAAATAATCCCCAGAAAGCACTAATGCACAGCTCGTGGTTGTCCATGTCGCGTCCAAATGAGCCCCTTGGGACTTTACAGAGCCTAGTGCTTTATAGTAACTTCTGGGCAGACATTGCTAGGAGGTACCCAATCCTTAAATTGACAAGCGTATATGGAGAGCGTACGAATACAGAAATGGTGGTATGTGTACACACACAACGAGGACCTCCACTGGGCGAAGTGCGGTTGGACTTTTAGAAACCCTCATATTCAATCTTGGGGCATTTTTCATTATGCTGATAAGTACGTTTTCATCGTCTGAGAGAGTAAATTAAGGTATATTATTGCCTCTATTCCTTAAAGGATTTTTGGTGGGTCCTGCGAGAGATTCAACCAAAGCAACTGTGATCTTACAACTACTGTCATTGCTGTCAAAAATATTTGCCGAACATTTCTAAACACAAGTGCTACAAGATTACCTAGAATTCCTTATAGTTGCTAACGTTGATTTAGCGCCATCTTTTCATAATGAAAGAGAGTCTGTCTGAGAGAATATTTTATCTACCATTTACAATTCAACCACTGACCCCTTCAATGTACGGTTGAGACCGGAAAAATTGACTATACCGGAACTGCGTTCACTGACTGCGTTACAGACATGCTCCTTCCGCAAAGCCTTGGGACTCAGTTTAAGGTTCGCGAAGATAGACACAGCGACTAGTCGATGGTGTCCAACTAAATGTCATTAGTCCCAGTATGTATGTTTTTATAAGCTTTCGATGGGGCGTCAGGAAAAAATGGAACAAGAGCGTCCCGTAACCCGATCGGCGAAGGCAATTCCAACACAATTAACATTCCTATTCGCGGCCGATAGGACAGTGAGGCCGTGGCAAAATGGTAGAGCGTTCAACGCAATAATCGGAAGATCCTGGGTTCGAATCCCAGGTTCTTCAAAAGGGGATTTGGGATAGATGGCTGATAATGACTAGTAAGTCAGAAATGACTATTCCCTACTCCTTTGTCTTTGTCGGCACCCCTTTCAGCACATATTCATGTTCGCTATGAAAATGAGGTTGGAGGCTTTAGAATGAGAGCAAAGAAATTACGGGAAGAACATGCATCGTAACTTCTGACTACGACCTGTGGGACCGGCATTGAAAATCGGATAAATAAACTCTCTTTCTTTTTCGGAGGAAATATTCAACCTCAAAGATGTATATATTTGTATCGGAGTGAAGACGATATGGAATGAGGGTGGTTTGATAAGGGACTGTCTCGCCTCATTCTGGCTTTATGCAACGAAACATAACCCTGACCACCCTCACACAAACCTCCGCGTGCCCACGGCGCAGACAGTTCACAGGCGGGTTTTATCACTGCATCGAATCAAAGCTCGCCAGCGCATGGGCGTCTGGCATATTTTGTTGCTGATATGTGACCATTCCTGCTTGAATGAATGTCCGAGCTACAGCGGTAATGTTCCAGGTGGGTGGGGGCTGATTAATTTTAGGTCAATGAATCGATTATGTCCCACCTGATGGAACAAGTCTGCGGAAAATCCGTGCTTTGTACCGGTGCATGTTAGTGTTTGTGATCTCAGATGCTCTCTCTTTTCCGTCTACTATTACAGTCTAACCGACATTGACTAATCATGTAGTTGCCTGTTCGTGAACTTTGCCAACAATACAGGACCTATTTGCTCCAGGAAACCGGTGTATCAGTGCGCGCCCGTTACTTACTGAATATGCATGTAGATAAATGTCTTTGACTCGAATAATTACTGAAATTTCAGGTCTGACTATAAAAAATAGTGTCCAAGAGGCTTAACTTTTTGTTTTGCATTGAACAATTTCTGAAATTATTCGCTTGATATGTATGCAGAATATAGGCAGAATAGCATTACCGACAAAGACAAGGGAGAATGAAATGTCCTTTTCTGGCTCATTAGGCGTCGTCAGCCAGTCATATCTTACCCCGATGTGTGGAACACCTGTGGCTCGATCCGGCGACCTGCCAGTTAGAAGTTCAACGCCTCTGACGACTGAGCCACGGGCTCGTTGTCCTGTCGGTTACGATCGGGAATATACTATGGTAGAGGAACGCTCACCGATCGCTTTAACGGAGCTTACTCGGTTCGTCGTGCTTTAGGGCCCTCGCTAGCCCAACTAACAGCCGCACAGCAGCGCATTGTATAAACGGAATGAGAGGTAACTGCCAACGTCTTTTTCGAGCGTGAATTTAATTCCCCGAATGGTTGAGCTAATGGTGTTGCATTGAGTTTCCAGTTGGTCATTTTTAAGGACAACAAATATATCATCTACATCTGGTACCCACAACTTAGTGTTAACTACAGGAAGAGCTGTAGATTTCAATTTCTGCATTGTTACCTCGACAAGAAAGTCAGATATTGGTAATCCCATTGGAGCTCCTTTTGGTTGCTGATAGTACTGATGGTCGGACGAAAACTGATTTTTAAATAAAGGTCTATGGGTTCAAGTGTGGTAGTTGCAGGAACATCCGTGTCATAGGACTTTCGGAATTCACTTATGCATTGTATTGCGAAATCTATTGATATGGATGTGAATAAAGAAACGACATCCAAGGAGACCATTGTCTCATCCGTGGAAATTGTGATTTTTTCAATTTCTGTAGAAGCTATATAAATTTCTGAGCGTACAGACCTTGAATAAACTGATCTACACCAACTTCGTAGAAAATTTCTGAGGAAATTAAAAAGCGACAATTTTTAAATTGGAGTACCTACCAAAAAAACATTTGGCCAGGATAACGGCCTGGCAGTTTATGATAATAGTTGCACATATTTCAAAAATTGTATTTTTAACAACGCAAGGTCAGCTTGGTCGCATTGAGGTGTAAACCGAGGTGGTTTTTTATGTACATTTTAAAAATTTCATGTTAGATTTTATGAGTCCACCATGACGAACCATGCACGCACAACTTAAGTCTTAACTCTGCATTATCGTTTCAACCAAAGCAACTTACTATCCATTGTCTCTGTCCGTTGCCTAGAGTTCAGATGTTTCCCTTGTAACATACTCTTAAATAAGTTCGTACACAGCAGCATGTCGACTTTCGACTGAACAACTTCCTAAAACTTCTTGCAAAATATACTTAGAAAGATCATCCACGTTAAGTGATCTATCTCATGAAATGTTAATCGAAATGCATTTTTAGTTAGAAAGGGCCACTTAAGTGAGGGCGTACGTGTGCCGTCAGTGTTGTAAATCATGCAGGAGCTTGTAATACTGATTGTCCTGCAACGCAAACTTAAGATATTTCAGTCACATTAGGATGCGCTTTTTTCAGTCACCCAAAACCTTCGTTGTGCAGTTGATTGACTGAGTTGGCAAGGCCTTTGTAGTGTGCTAGCTCTTAAAAGTGCAAGCCAGTTGCTGGGTGCCTAAAGCATTCAAGGAATATAGTGTCTTATTAGCCTACGAAGAGCCACTTCTCAATGAAAACATAACTTTCTAAACCCCAAGACCCTATTGTAGTAAGTCTGCAGAACAAAGATATTTGACAGTGGCTTATAAGTGGAAAAAGTGCGAAAATTGTACATGTTTTCCCTAATTATCCCTAATAAAGGAATATGCGTATGAATTATTGAACAATTATGAAATACTCAGTTATTTTAAAATATGAATTAACATCAGTCCTCCTACGTTGTGATCAGGAAGACTATAAACAGTAAAAAAATTTAGATGGTTTCTGCCCACTGGCATATAGTAGATGTGCTAACTCATGAAATGTCAACCAAAATTTCGAAATGTGTTCTCGTTTCGAAAAGATAAATTAAGTAGTGTTGTAAAAATAATCACGATGCTGCATAAATCTACAATGATCCAGTTACCTCAGGGTGTCAGCTTTTGAAAGAACTCATTTTCGGCTGCATGAAAGATCTTTACTCTGTAAAAAATGACTACTTATTAGCAGGCAATTTCCACATTGATTTTCGATGCCCTTGAAAATTCAATTATATTTCATGGAAAACATGCATAAAAATATTCATCCCTTTACCTATTCGGTAGAAAATTACGTCTTCTTTCAATTTCATACCCAAAAGAAGAGTATAATTCGGTTTAAAAAAACTTTTTTAATTACCGAATAATTTTGAACCCAAACTGCTGTTACACTTGCATTCAGGGTTTCAAAACTACAAGCTGTACATTTTCCGTGTACGGAAAACCAGGCATTTCTCTACGGTGTTAAGAGGAGACTATATGAGGTTCATAAAATTAGGCAGTGGATTTGAGCAATATTGTTAACTTTAAAAGCCACATTCGTAAATGCAGATACATGACATTTCATGAACGGTCATTTAACGGTATCAAAAAATCTCACAAATAGAAACTTTTTTAAAACCGAATTATGCTCTTCTTTTGAGGATGAGATTGGAAGATGACGTAATTTTCTACCGAATAGGTAAAGCGATGAATATTTTTATGCATGTTTTCCATGAAATATAATTGAATTTTTAAGGGCATCGAAAATCAATGAGGAAATTGCCTGCTAATAGGTAGTCATTTTTTGCAGAGTAAAGATCTTGCATGCAGCTGAAAATGAGTTCTTTCAAAAGCTGACACCCTGAGGTAACTGGATCATTGTAGATTTATGCAGCATCGTGATTATTTTTCCAACACTACTTAATTTATCTTTTCGAAACGAGAACACATTTCGAAATTTTGGTTAATATTTCATGAGTTAGCACATCTACTGTATATATGCCTAATTAACAATGATGCACATTAGAGAAGTACCTCGAAATTAATTGCTAAGGGAGAAATTTTATAGGTAAACCTTGAAATTTCTGTGAACATCTGACTCAAAGCAAATCACGTCTCGGACATTTATGTCCAATCATTTGTTAAATTACATCTTGTCCGTTTTCCGGGAACTACTGAGGAGCCAGAACTGACGCGCCTGCATTACGCAGAGGAAGGGACCTTTACTAGGCGCGGTTGTGTCCTTGGCCTAGTATCTAGTCTGCACTATATGAACCAACTGTCGTATATATATGCAGAAAGAGGCCACCGACAAGGAAAAGAGAGACTGAGCTGTCGTCTTTGGTTTATTAGCCGGTCACATTCAATCCCAGGTTTGCAGCCCTCAAGATTCGAACCTGCGTTCTGTTGGTAAGAAGTCCGACGAGCAACAGGCTCGCAGTCCTCTCGATTGTGGTCGGGGATATATGAGCAATGACAGATGACACTAACTGATCGCGCTTTGAGACCCCCTCGTCCCGCTCAATCAAGAGCCCGTATGCAGACGGCCTATAAGCCAGAAATAGTCACATCAGTCTCTCTTGGCTTTTATGCTGACCTCCTGCATAGCTTAGTCTACATACATTTATTCAGGAACAAGGGAGACCAGGATGGCTATTTTTTGGCTTATTAGCCTATCGCAATCGAAAACAAAACGGTCCAGTTGTTCAACGGGAGAACGTTGGACTCAAGGTCTTAAATGACCAAGAAAAAGCCTGATCCGAATTCCGAATCACCTAGACCTGAGGTTTGGGTTAGGCCAGTTGAAAACGGTTTGGACGCCAGAATTGTCGATCTCAGTTCCCCTTGCTTTGCTAACATTCCTCAGGGCACACATCAGTGTTCGCTATGCAAATGTCTCTGAGGCATCTGACATGAGCTCCAAGACAAATGATGATGAGTATTTCCCGATCAGTTGACGCTCTTTTAACATTAGCATGTATTTGTTTTTAAGCCTAAATTTGTTTTCCATAATTCAAACTTAACAAACATATTTGACCTATTCCCGCGTACGATTGGGTGAATTTTTTCTTGGCAAAGATTTTCCTACTCCCTCCTACATTTCATTTCCCCTCATTTCCTTAAATCCCTTTGAATCCTTTTACATCACCGACGATCCAGCAGTTGGGCATGCATGCAATTTTTTACTGGCTTACGTACCAACGGCAGGATTTAACTGGCACTATCTTTTCCTCCAAATTCCTTGACTATCTGTAACTGTAGAGCAACTACGGTTTGCCAGCATTCTCTTGAGCTGTTCATTCCTTTTTGCTTCGCGTTAAACTCGGGCTCTATTTACTTAGACTTAGTGTTGCATTGGAAAGTTAATAGGGGTGCCAAAAACAAGCACTAGTTAGTGGAACATAATTTTAGACGCAAAATCCAATAATTTCAAAGATTTACGTCAATGGAGAAAGTTGGTGCAGGTGGTTAGACATAGCCCTTGAGAATTGAAACAAAACGCTCATTTGCCTGGATATTGGAGTGCAAGCAATAATTCAAAGTCAGACATATATGGAAGTAGCAGGGTGCAGACTGTCCGTTCAGTAGATATCAGCCGAGCCTTGGCAAGTAGTATTAGTAAGTAGTCGTTTTAGTTAAGTTTAGAAAGGTGTTAACTTTTGAAATTTCGTCGGCATTTCACAGCTTAATGCAGTGTGGTCCATCTTTCCAGACGCCTGCACGTTTATCGTCTTGTGGATAGGCTATCATGCCCTGCGCACCATCGATTTGTGTTCCAGCAGAAACAACTCTGGCCATGACACCATCTGGCACGTATCTATCAGGGGGAATGGAGCTTTCGCCAGACAGTAAACGGTCTTTGGTTCTCATGAGTTCTCTATGCAGTATGACATTGAACTTCCATCGTTCCAAGGAGGCCACTTGACTCCGGACAATGCCCTAACTTCAAATGGCCTCTAATTTCAGCATCCTCAGAGTAAAAGTGCAAGCACTGATTAATAAACTTTTTACACCAATATTTACGTATGGCGTAGAACATGACGTAGCACAAATTTACCAAGTTTCTTCATCCAACGACCTCTAACCCTACCATAGAAAACTCTTTGCGGACGTCCTCCAGCAGATCGCTAAGCTGTCAGTTTGGTTTTTCCGGGCGGAGGAGTTTTTTCCTTCATTTTATCAATGTCAGTATACAAATTAACGCATTTTAAACTGACCGTTTTATGTATGTTAATGTAAACTTTAAACAAACCGAGATTGTCGAACCAAAGATCCTGCTCCCAGAGACCAGCGATGAATTCTAAACTTCGTATGCTTGACGTAGATGAGCTGGCCAGTACCCCTATCTAAAATTAAGTATAGTGGCTCAGAATTCATTTCCCGACGAACAAAATGATTATTTATGTTTTTATACAAACTGTCCACGACTAAACAATTGCGAGAGGTTAATTAGTTAAAGAAATTACCTGTCAACGATAAAAAGGGGAATATTTTGCCAGTGTTTATGTCTTTTACCACCCGCCAGAGCAGTCATAGCCCATCGGCCCCAGGCACCAATTCCACGCCGTCTGATGCCCCCAAGGACCCCTTGCCATCCGCTGAAACCTCAGCAGTAATCTACAGCTAGATCGCAGTTGGTAGCCAGGCCCCCTATTACAGGTGGCTGTGGGGTCTGTTTACTGGGGCTATTTTGTGGAGCTCCATAATTACATGTGACCCATTTGGCTTCCGTTTTACGGTTGAGGTTAGGATTAGGATACCGGTTAATAGTTTCCGATTTTCGGATTAGGGTTATGTATTTAGGCTTAGGTTTTCGGGTTACGGTTAGGGTTTGATCGTACGATTAGGTTTCAGTACTATGGTTAGGTTTTTCAGTTAAGGCTACGCCTAAGGGCTACGGTTACGTATGCGATCTCGGTTAGGGTTGGGGTTGCCGTTAGGGTTAACGGTTAACGTTTAATGTTGAGGTTAGGGTTAGGATTAGGGTTAGGGTTAGGGTCGCCGTCCGCTTCCCATTCCTGGCTACCAACTGCGATCTAGCCTAATCTACAAACTAAATTGCAATGAGGGCGATTGCAACTATGCTGGAGATACCGAGCGGAATTTGCAGACTCGCTTACAAGGGTAGAAATCGACTACTCGGGGGTTAAACCCTAACTCTTAACTAGCAACACACTAAGCATTCTTTCGATCTTCAGAGAGTTACCATCTTAAGTCTGGGCACCACAAAAGCAGAACGCCTAACTCTCAAGGCGTGGTTCTCCGATGCCCACTCCATCAACAAGTATCTGGACCTTCCTGCAGCTTACAAAGTCCTACGTCATCACAATCGTAGAGCTCAGGACCAAACAACTACACCAAACTTAAATGGGTCAGACGGAGACAGCTCGACGGCGAGTGTACTGGGTGAGGAAGGACAAGAACCGCCAGACCGACCACCAGACAAAGGTCCGATCACCTTCCCCCGACGGAATGGTGACTCACAAAGCACTCAGACAAAACGCCCGTCAACCATCGCCGAGAGGCCGAGGCAACGAGAAGAGAGAAAAATCGATCAGCACGAGGTCGACCAACGTGACATGCCACTTGGGATTTCTGGTCGATTAAGCGCACTTTACGTTTTGACAGTAGAGAGCCGACCAAGCACTTCGAAACATCAGCATCCAACTAAACCCGTTCCAGTGAGCCCATCTTTTTCTTCAAATCACCAACCCGTATCTCTCAACTTTGCTAGTCTGAGCAGCATTCTAAGTCATCATGTTGGTGAAACAAACGATGTTTATTCTAATTTCCGCATGTGTAGTACAAAGCCGACATCTGTATTTAAGTTAAAGTGCCTCCCCTTGCTTGAAACGCTTCAAAAAGCTCTTAAGGCGCAGCTTAAAAATTTAGTTGGTTAATAATGAAATCAAAAACTGAACACCTTTAAACAGGGCGCCGTTCAGATCTGGCAAAGACATCCCCGTGAAATGTCAGGCCAATTTAAATATAGTAACCGATGGGTCTGCGAGCATCCTATCTTACCTCTACGTAGCTTGATGAAACTGATCATGATATAAGGACTCATTCTCAAAAAGGCGAAGGTTAATAGTTTACTCCTGTCTCTATCCGCCTGACAGGCCTTTCTTCTCAGCTTGGAGGAAATCGTAAAACGCAGTGATTTCCACTGGCAAGTTATTTCAGCTCCATTGAAATGTACAGGAAGACTGCTAATTTTGCTTGTGCGTCGCAGAGCCCACAATTTTATGTTTTATATATTTACTATGCATCAGTAAGACAATTAATAATGTTTTTTGGATGAAAACCTTCATATCTGTGATTATATAATAGGAGTCAGGAAATTGTTATCAGTTTTCCGGAAAACTTGGCCGGTAACTGTAACAGATTCCGTAAAGTGGCAGTCTAATCTCAAATATTGGGCAGTTTGAACAGGCCGACTGTCGAAAGAACTAGAAACGGTAGAGCCTCAATCAACTCTTCTGGTATGATATCCTTGCTTCGTAGAAATTGCGTGATAGGCGACTTTTACAACCACTTATTCGCTTGCGTTGGAGGAGTTTACTTTCCAAAATCGATATGTTGATTCCACTAAAACTTGGCAAAATGTTTTCTTGTTTACTGCTGTATAATAATAACGTTTTGTTGTAAAAAGTCTCCCCACTTTATGCACAATATGTTGTCCAAGTATTTGGTAAAATAGGTCGATGGAAAGAGTTATTCAGGTATCTGCGGCTTTTGAAAGAAAATATTTTTTCTTGCTACAGATGAAACAACCACCTATCTCACTGACGCTCGAGACACGTTAGATCATAAAAAGCCTCCTTACTGCAGTAAACTTCGTACAGCAGAGTGCATTTAACATGCCACTGATAAGGAATGATAGCTAGGGAAACAATCAGACGAAGTGCTCTAAGGAATCGATACCACTTTTTGAGTTTTCTATAAATTGTGCGGATGAGGCAAGAATGTTGTTATGTTAATCATCGTGGAATGTTAACAAAGTGGAATGGTTTTGAAAAAAAAGGCCGCAGGAAGACAGGATTGTTAAAAAAATTAGAGCAAAAACGCAAGAAGCTAAAGTTTTGACGTGAGATAGCGCACGCATATTCAACCAGTCAAGGATTGGAATACTCCTATTGATTACAAAACGCTCAACTTCAGCCCGATGTCCGAAGAACAAGCGGCATCCAAACCAATGCCTGCATAGTCTATCAGTGTATATTCTCGTTTTCTTTCTGTATTACTAAGTGTAACTTTCATTAGACTTTTTGAGCCATTGGATTTTTTTGTTGAAAAAATCTGGATAGTTTCTGTATAAAGCAAAACATATCTAAAGTCAACATATTAATAAAGCCGCTATGGCACAAACACTGAAATTCCCACTTTACGATAAGTAGTCTGCATTATTCGTCGAAAACATTACGACTCCCCGAACTTAGGGCGTTGGCAATGCAAGGAATCCAAAGTTATTATAGTCCTTGACATGTAACTCTTAGTTTAGATCAGACATGAAAAGGACTTAGTTTTAATATATATTTCTGTGGAAATATTTTTCCTAGAAGTTCGCTGTTTGACATGGTATAACACTGAATGTTTTTGTGACTCTCATTGTACACAGTATGAGGCAGGTTTCAATAGTTTATTAAGATACCTCCCTCCGACATTTTTTTCTCTTCACGTCCAAATGGTCACTTGTCTCGTATCATTTGAAACAACATTCTGGCACAGTAAGCTTCCAAAAACTAGCCTATTGTGTCGTTGCATAAATTGCACATTTAAACCTGATTAAAAAACGGCCTGAATTCAGGCTACGCAAACAGGTCAGTTACTGGAACTGGCATGGGTTCTAGACTTAGGCTTATTGGTTTGTGGATAAGTTTTATTGCAAACTACGATATGGTGTAACAGAACAAATATGTTGGCAAGGCAGTTTAGCCTTGGTCAACCGGTACGAGCTGCGATTTTGTCGTTCTGTTACTTTACACAATCTTCAAAACGCTTTATTATATTACAGGTTTTGCCCGCAAGCATCCTATTTATCTAATTTGAATTCGCTTTGAATCTTCCTAACAGCTCATTTCTTCAGTATCATGGGACGCCTGCTACACATAAATTGATGTGGACCGTTGACCCGTTTCTTCTGCTTTTATTTGTAGAGCTGACGGGTTTAAGATCAGAGAGCTTCTAAAATATTTTGCGGAAAATCGGGATCAGTCAGTTCTCAGCTAGCTCTTTCTTGCTCTTAAACATACCATCACACTAAATGTATGCCTAGTCTGTTGGTACTGATCTCACCAAATGACTGCGGCGCGTAGGATGCTCTTATTTAATTTTAAGGATCTCGCTATCCACGAGTTCCTTATTACGCTTCAAAAATGCACTCAAATACAATACATCCATTGCCAGTTCGACAATAAAAACACTACACAACCATAAGACAGCCATGCTCAACATCCCATTCTTGTAACAAAACTGAATATCTACGGTAATTCTGTTCTGCCTCCTCGAAAAACATGGTCTCACGTTAAGCAACCAATGTTAAGGAAAATTTCCGACTTAATTATAATGGAGGTTGTGCCCGGTGGTCGGTTGCAGAAGACAACCGCAGGTAGTAAAATATTGGTCTTCGTATTTGAAAAGTGTTTGATTAGCTGAGGTTTAATCATTATTGCGTTAAAACCAAGAAATTTTAGTGTTTGGTAAGCTGGGGTTTTGCTTTACCGTCCTATTGTTTCATTTTCATTTGTCTTAAGTCTTAAAACAACGAAAGTTGTCTTCACTTAGCATAACTCTGAACGAGTCTTTTCTACCTTTAGACTGCACAAGGGCTCGTTGTCATAGTTACTTTTTCCTTGTTTACAAAATTCTCTTTACTTTTGTTTATGGACACACGTCCACAAACTTGAGGCGCCTTATGCTGCAAGGCTGGATGAGCGTAAAATAAATACAATCATGTATAAAGTGACATTATAGTTACACATGTTCGACCATCGATTTCGATGATGTCCACCGTATGCCCCACAGAATGCATTGTGGAGCAGAGACGGTGACTTACGCAGGGGTTTATAGTGCCAGTAGACTTGCGTAGCATCTACCTACACTCTCTCCTCCTCCCCCGCCTGAGGCCGGTGTCAAGACCAAGTCAAGAAGACCGGAGACGGGGGAGGCCGCAGGTGGATGGCTCGGACGGGTCCTCGCCTTGGCTCTCCACTCCGCACCCCCTGGTCCACACACAAATGACCAGGATTTTGACCACAAAACAATGGGGTGGTGACAGTGGTCCAGTTGTGCGACGAATGCCGACAACAGGGTCCGCCAGCGCATCCCGGGAATGTTGGCATTTGTTATTGCGCACAGATAACGCCTGCCAAAGTCCGATGTGGCCCCCGTGTTGGTCCAGCGCATCTAACACGTGGCCCGTTTAGAGGGCACGACATTATAGTTAATGGTGCCTTCATCCTCAGGGATTTCCAATCTTACGCATCAGAAAGTCGAACACTCCATTTTGAAGTAGTAATTGCATATGGTAATACAGTAACCACCAAATAATAGATTTTTAAGTTACAACGGACAAATATTATGGTGTGAACTGATACCTGCTGTTACCAAGGCTGGCGCACAAGCAGTCACTCCAAGACACAGTTACTCGCTGGATTAAAATAATAGAGAAGGCGCAAACACGTGATATGTGTAAAGTCAGCATAGTGGGACCTACTAAAATTGTCTTGGTTGGCTAACCAGAGGGTATCGATCAAGGGGGGCTGCAGGACCAAACCCCGCCAAGTTTTATTCCATGGGTTTGTCACAGCAGCCTAAGCTCCAGTGAGACCCTAACCACTACTACCTCCAGGCTCGATCCCGAATAGAAAAAGGAGTTGGATGTCAATCGCGAAAGTAGTGTATTTTGTACAGAATAACTGGAAAAGGTGTTGGAGAGAGTAGGCAACCGGACAAAGGCACGTCCGGTGTCGGGAGAGCGGCGTCCCGAGAGCACTTTTGATTCGCCCTTAAAGGAGATTGGCGAGCGGGCGAAAACCAGGCTGCCGCTGGAGCGCACATGAAAGCGCTCGCGAAAGGCGTAGAGTCGCAACAGGCGTCTAGAGCAAGGCCACTACAGGTTAATCAGTTATCCCGCCGCTTTCCACTGCCGCAGAAAGAAAGAGCTGAGGTGGTATTTAGGAACTGTTGGTAGCTAATAAAAAAGAAAACAACCGTAAAGACCGAAAAGAGCAAAAAGTAACAAGAGGAATGCGAGGAAGTAAATGAGGAAATGAAAGATGCCATTAGGGTTGAAATGCGAGACGGGCTTAATGTATCCTATTCACCGATGCTGATAAGACATGGTCGTCATGGGGAATTTCGGACTTCCTCAGGACCTAGGGTGACGTCTTGATCAAGAGGTCCATACTGGACTGATCAGAGATAGCGATCTCGGCATAAATGGAAAATCCGCTCGTTAATCATACACTCGACAGTTATACGGTATTCGGCCATTATATGCCTCCAAAGTGATATGCTTCGCGATCATATTTTCACTGCCTAAGCGAATTCCGTGGCAGAGAAGAGGAAAGCGATCGCTCACTCGAATGCACCAGTTAGACAGCCTAGATCACCTGTGTCTTATGCATATATATATGTTTGCAGCTTCGAAAAAGACGAACAATCTAATTTGAATAGTAAATGATTTTTCCTTCTTTACTTAGATAGCGCGGATAACATTCAGTCCTATTCACGGTTACTTCGAAGAGCGAGAGCGGATTCCATGCTGTCAGCTAGGGTAGAAGCAGGTTTGCGTGATTACTAGTGGTTAGGAACAAAAGAAGTCCACTAAGGAACATTCCTATCGTTTTCATTAATTCTTCCTTATCCAAGGGCTAAAACACCCCACCCGGTCTACAACAAAAATGTTTAAAAAGGAAAACTTCCCATTCCACTCGGGCCAGGTATGAGGTCCTTAAGTACGGGTGCAGTTTCATATAGCTGCCTCTTCCTACAGGCAACGAATGATCAAACGCAGGTTACTCCACTACTCACTTTACACCTTACGTCTCAAATGGAGTGGAGGTTCTATTCAAGATGCATGAATCGTAATGAACAACACTGGGGGTGGTAGGTTAATGTGAATTATCTGTATTTTTACTTATTCGACAGCGATAAAAATCCGGTAGTAATAAAACAACCAAACTTTAGCAACTGCTACTTAATAAGGAGGATTTGAGACAGAATCTTCAGTGCCTACGAGAGGACAGCGCGTAAATAAAATGCCTCTGTCAGCTTGGTAGCCAAAAACAAATCTTCAATTATTTTGTTCTTAACTAACTCGACAACCAGTATGGCCTCAAAAAGCCAGAGGCGTCATTTAAAATATCTTTTGATCACAAAAGCCAATATTTTCAATCTAAAAACATTATCTTTGTCAAAAGATAAATGACGGTTTAGTGATTGCCAGGGGCAATGTAGCCTTTCCCAAACCATGTCTTGCATTCTGTGTGCGATTTATTGGAGTATAATTGGTAAAGTTTCGCAGAAGCCAGTTATATGTTACGTAGTAAGTAAGTGCTCTTTGTTATTTCCAGCGCAAAAATATAGCAATATAACAAGTATTAGTTCAGTCTAATGGTTGTCGTCACGCATTTTTACAACGCATTTCCTACTTGGTACCCGAACGGATCGGATTTTCACCAAACTCTGATCCTTGTATAAGCAGACACCCTCACTTCTGATTCATCTGCTCGAACGAAATATCTGAAGAATATCTGTCGAAGTTTTACGACAGGTGACAATGGATATTCTGCAAGAAAAATTGTTAAATATAGAAGGAGCATTTAAATTTTAATGTTTTTTTAAGGTGAAACTGCAGTAGCTGCTTAGGAGACGGCCCGCTTGTTAACTGGTCCGCTGTGAGAGAGCTGAAAATTTTGCTAACTCTATATGACGAACTAATCATATTTTAATGTGCATAATGATCATTATCACTACTTTGCCCATCGCCTTTGTTCATTGTTGTAAATAGGTGCTGGGCGAATATTGGCAGTTGGGGCATTTTCACTTTTTCAAGACGGATTCTATGGTTTACGAATGAGTGTTCTCGCGTTTTGGTACCATAAACTGCATTAAAGTTATTGTAATAACCAACCCACGCAAACTCAAGACCAATTCCTGTTTCCATAAGCCTCCTTATCCTGTTATCAACCACTGAATTACCGCCTCATAAATATTCAGGTAATAGTAGAGGGGCGCTCATCGATTGTTTTTTACGGAACTCACTCGTCCCGTTGTGCCTAACGGGTTCTCTCTCGAGCCCAACCGGCAGCCGCTAAGCGGCGCATGATGTAGGCAGAACGTTATTACCGAAAAAGTCTACTCTTATCTTTGTCGATAATTACATTCCGCCTATACCGGTAATCTTGAAATGCATAGAAAGTATAAAACGTTCGCTGTCTTCACTCTGAAAGCAAAACCTTTGAATTTTCGCACATTAGGCGTGTTAATGCAACCATGGCGAATTTCGAAATTTGCATGCAAATAAAAAAATATCAGACTACAGTTAGACTGACTTAAATCTGCGATTGAATATAAACGGTGCAGCTTATTTTAATAAGGCAGCATATCAAGAAGTCACGTTGGTTAACGGCACTTTTAAACCTTCAGACGAACAAAAATTAGGTAATGGAATTAAAAGACTTCTCGAATATTCACGAACGAACATGTGACTTTACAGGAGACCCCGTCTTACAGAAACATGGTCGCAGCAAAGAAATAGTAAACGAGGTTTTTGTTAACAAAATGTTGACTTTTTCGAATTACTTCGAGGCCAAATTAGATTACATATGTTCTATGGACATAGATGCACTTACAGTAGATGTGCTAGCTAATGAAATATTCACCGAAATTCTGAAATGCGTTTCTGATTTAAAAAGATTACTTAGGTAGGGTCGTGACATTAATTGCCGTCCAGCATAGCCCCAAAATATTTCAGATACCTTAGGTTGCCGGTTTTTGAACGAACTTCTTTTCGGACGTCTTCAAAAACTACACCCTGTAAACAATGACTATTTAAGTAGCATGAAGGTCCAGTGTTTAAACGCAGCAGCAATGGTAATGGTTCGACAACATTTGTAATTTAGATTTACGTGTCATCATAGATGTTATAGAAATAAATGGTATGAAACACGATGTAGTTTACACGACTATGGGGGCATTGTTTAGCTGGTACAAATTTAAACAAGGCAAAGGCGACGAAGCAAGTAAGGTTTGACGAAGTTATAGCATTCGTGATCGCTTACTCAATTACGTACGGTCATAGCGTGGAAAAGGGATACGATAAACTGTCCAATTAAAAAGTGACCTAGATGCGTGAACTGTGATGGGTAACTAAAACAGGTTGTTGGTCAAACTTTCGATTAGGAATTTTTAAAGGAAGGAATGGACAAAGAAATTCGTCAGGCCTGACTACGACTGCATAGCACGGGACAGCAGTCAGTCATGTGGGGTAGTGAAAGTACTAGAGAGGGAATATGGTTATTTCTGTTGTCGGTCCTCATCACGGCCGCGCGAGGCTGATCACATGACCCATCTTTCAAAGTTCTGGCATTCTCCTCCGTACTGCACGGGCGCAGGAGATGCCCACTCGCCACCCGAAGTAGGACTTTAAATGCGTCCACCAGGTCTGTCGTAAATGAACTCTCGAGTCCCTTTTTCCCCGCCCTCAGCAGCCCATTCGGCTAATGTTTGGCTGACAGAGGTTGTAACGGCCTTTGCGTGCGCCCAATGTATTCGTATCTATATGTACATGTCTTTAGTTTGTCTAACTGAAATATCCTTCGTAGTGTTTGTGAAGCGACGTACGTCTGTTCCATCGTGCATCGAAGTCGTCGCCATACCACGTTTGATATATTATCACGCTTGATAGGGAAGTAGTTGCTCCCCGGTATTTCTGCAGGGCTTTCTTGTTCGGGATGGCAATACTTGTCGATGTATTCCTCCGGATATTCATTTCCAAAAGAGACTTTTTTATGAATATATCAGAAAAAGAGATTCTGGTGGTTGCTGTTCCGTGTAATACAGAGCAATCACGCCTGACGACTTTCTAGCTTCTTGCACCAATCTCACAATTCCCAACTGCCTGTCGAGCCGACAGTCTATGTTTTATTTACAGTAGGTCGGCTAACTCATGAGTGTCCACCGAAATTCCGAAATGAGTTTTCGTTTCGGAAAGACCAATTAGGTAGAGTTGTAAAACTAGTCATACTGTGGCAATATTCTATGATAATTCAGATGTCTCAGGATGCCAGTATTTGAATGAACATCCCTCCGACTACATGCGAAAGCCATACTCTGTAAAAAATGACTACATATGTATGTTACATGCACTTTTTTATTTGATTTCCGATGCCCCTAACAATTCAATTATATTTCATGGAAAACATGCATTAAAAAATTCAGTCTTTGATTTATTCGGTAGACAATGACGCCCCCTTTTAATTTTATACTCGAAGAAAGTGTCTGATTAGGTTTTCAAAAACTTTTCCAATTCCGGAAGAATTTTGAATCCCGATCTGCCGTTACACCAGCAATCAGGTTTTCCAAACCTCAAGCCGTATATTTTCCGCCTACAGAAAACCATACATTTCATTATGATATTAAAAGGAGACCATATGGAGTTCCTAAAATTTTACAGTGGATTTGAACAGTATTGTTAACTTTACAAGCCACATTGATAAATGCGGAGACATGATGTTTTATGAACGGCCATTTCACGGCGTTAAGAAATCTTATAATTAGAAACTTTTTTAAACTGAACTATACCCTTCCTTCGAGTATGAAATTAAAAGAAGACGTAATTTTCTTCCGAATGAACAAAAGAATGAATGTCTTTATGTGGTTTTTTCTATGAAATATAATTGAATTTTTAAGGGCATCGGAAATCAAATAAAAAAGTGCATGTTACATACCAATGTAGTCATATCTTACAGAGTAGAGCCTTCTCATGTAGCCGGGAAGATTTTTGTTCAAATACTGGCATCTCGAGGTAACTAAATTATGATGGAAATATGCAGCATGGTGATTAGTTTTACAACATTATTTAATTATTCTTTCCAAAACGTAAAGGCATTTCCGAATTTCGGTAGGCATTTCTTGAGTTAGCCTACCTATTATACCTATCACGTTCCACCTCCCTAGGTTGTTTTCTAATTGGAAATCTTAGTAGTACACATTGACCATGCGTAGCTGAATAATTGGTCTTGCAATACAAAGCACCATTAAATGCTGCATGATGCGTTGCCTTCGGCATTGCCAACCAAAATCCGCAAGTAACATGGAGCTTCAAAACGGATGAAGCAAGAAACTGAAAAGATTTTAGGAAAACAGTGGGTCACATACGCAACAAGTAGCCGGGACAAGACTTCCAGGCCTGTCTGCATAATAACAGCTTAAGCAGATAGTTTTCCAAAAATGATGCACGCCATGACCTCGAACAAGTAATGCGGCCTTTACGTTATCAACAAACAGTATCCGAAACGACCCTGGTCGAAATCTACAAGCATGGCGGCACCCGACTGATAGACAAACAACGATGTTCCAGTAGAGGTGGCGTCAAGGACAAGTTCTTTAGGACTCAAGGTCACAACAATCGGCCATCTCTGCATTCGAAGTGGGAACCGGGAGGTCTGTGATAATCACAGAGGAATCTCGCTGTTTAACGCTGCCGAGAAGAACTTCGTTTGCATCCTTTTCGACTGTCCCAACGATCGGCTGGCGCACAGACCTTTCTCAAAAACCAGAGCGGCTTTTGACGACACCTTGGAACTACCGATATGACCTCTGCCGTCCGCCGGCTAAGAGAGGAGTGTCAGAAGATGTGGACCCACCTCTAAACTACCCTCGTGGATATGATGAAAACTTTCGACACGATGAATCACGACGGACTCTGGAAAATCATGCAGAAATTCGAATGCCCTGAGCAATGCAAGCACATGGTGTGGCGGCTCAATGACGGGATGATGGCGCACGATACGATACTAGGGTCCTTTCAAAAACACTCGCCGTGACCAATGGAGTAAAGCAGTGCATCTGACTTGCTTCCACCTTCTGCCACGCTGAAGAATACCTAACGTGATGAACGCTCCGGGATCCGAGTCGCACACAGGATCGACAGCCGTCGTCTTAATAGCCGGTTTTTGCAAGTCCTGATGCTTCCATCTAAGATTACTGTCTACGATCCGTTCTTCGCGAAGGGTTACCCATTCAACACCGCGACAGAGGCAGGAATTCAACGTATCGTGGAGCTCTTCGCTTACACCTGCGAGAACTTCGGACTGGTCATCTACACGGACAAAGCTGTGGTAATGCATCAGCCCCAACCCAAGGCTGTATGCAATGTTCCTCGCAAAAAGCGTAGACAACTTTGTCTTGCTAGACAGCATACTCTCATGCTGCATCAAAATCGACGCCGAAGTGGTCCTCGGATCTCGAAAACTGATGGAGTCTTTGGTTAGCACCAGAACACAGTTTGGGATCGCCACAGTCTCCACCCTAACACCAAACGGGAAATGTACGAAGCTTTCATTTTGAGGCGCTGCAATTTGTAACATACACCTAAACTGTCTACGAGAAACAAGCCTAGAAACTCAATCTTCGCCTCAGCTGTCCTCGTCGAATCCTAAAGCTGAGGTGGCAGGACAGGACCACGAACACGGAAATTTTGAAACGTACCGGAATCCTCACCATTCACACCGTACTGAGGCAACCACCACTGCGATAAGGCGGCCAGCTTGTGAGGATAGACGATGACTGACTAATCAGACAATTCTTCTACGGGACTGATTGATAAGGAAATCTAACCCGCGCTTTATGCACGCTCCAAAGAATTTTTTGAAACGAATCACGAATCAATCCGAAGATCTGGGAAACGTCATGCAGAGCCAATTTGCCTGGAAAAGAACAGTGAACGCTGAAACAACGACCTACGAGGCTAACCAGATGGCCGCCGCTAAAGCCAAAGCAGCTGCTCACAAGTCTCTAGCGGACCTGATCCACAACACTAGCAAATAATCTGTTCCAACATGCCCACGCTGGCAACGAACGTACTGTGCGTGGACTGACCTCGTCGGGCAGCACATGACCCAGTCCAACAACAGCCCAACAGACCCAAATTCTGCCTTTACAGCCCCCCCCCTCCCCCATCGTCATCCCTGTATCAACTACACGGCGTCCACTACCATTACCTTCCTCTTCATCGCTAATCACAGCGCCGCTGCCCCTCCGCCGTCGATCACTGACACCTTTATCATCTCTGCCCCAACCCCCACAACCACCGCGACGACTACCAACTCCCCCCACCGCTGAAAACACTCCCTATGCCTCGTCAACCACTACACTTACTGTCGTATTCCCCACCATCAGCGATGCGGACCCGATCCTAACTTGTCCCCACTGCGATCGTATACTCACCTCATGCACTGACCTGGTGGTCGGTCACCTGTAAATGCATCGCACTAGGACCAGGGTATTAGTGCTAGGAGCTCCCCCCCATACATCTGCTTTTGCTGTCCTCACTGTCCATACATATGTATTCCCGCGTGGGCCTATTCGATCACATGCGTATATAGAGCAGTTGAATTCGCCGCGATATGAACACACGTAGCACACTTTGCACATCCGCCAACTCTCCCGACCTCAATCCAATCAACTCCCGGTCCGCCAGTGCGACCATCACTAGCAGCACCGCGATGTCAGCCGACTTTGCATCACCAAACTATCCTGCCCACACTGCTACACCACATTCACCTCACGCATCGGCCTGATGGGTCACCTGCGAACATATCGCAGGGACTGGCGAACCTGTGCCTAGATAACCAACATACACCCGCCGCCATCGCCCAGAATGCCTGCAGTGTCCTAATACATTTAATCATTATATGGGCCCACTCCGTCAGAATTTTAGTCGATCACTAAATTTGGGTAACTGCATCGTCGGCTCACGAAATTCAACACACGTTCATTTTTTAGAAGATTCGAGCGCTCATGTTAGAAAACGAGAAAAAAGACTTAGAGAAATCTGGAGGTACACACTTGAGGAAGGTACTGCAGTGGGTTTTACTTCGGTCACGACCTAGTGGGTTATATCCTTTTGAAAATAGTCGAACTTCAGAAAAAGGAAACGGTTGGCGTTCGCTCAGTCCCATTCAACTTACGAATCTGCAGCGATTGTTCTTAGTAAAGACAGCTAGCTCACCATTTAGGTTTGATTATAAATGTTTCTTAAGTCGATAGTATGACAGTTCGACCGCCGTTTACGATAATGTTCACCGTGCACACCGCAGCAGCGTGGGAGCGGGGACAGTGACTCGCACAATGGGGTGTCCAGTAGACCATAGGAAAATAATTCGAATATAGTACAAGAAAGTGTCGGACCTAGTGACAAAATGCATTTTCCGGGATTACTGACAAACATTAAAATATCAGGTCCTCTTTAGACTTGAGTTGAAGAAGTTTGTTCGAGTGCCGGAACCGCTTGCTTGCCAATTCGTACGAGAGTTTATCTCAGTAATTACAGCGGTGACAAAATAGGCACACATTCCTAAACAGTCATGTAAATTGATGGTCAAGGTCTCCATTCTGGGCGTGCTTGAGAAGGGCTCTGTAAGCGGACGCGACGACAGAGTTCCCGTTCTCTGCGCTCCTATCAAGAGCCAGTCCTCTAATGTCGTGCGATTACACACTCTGCTACAAAGTTGCAGTTTTGATGCCTTTGAAGCACTTGAACAGCAGTTTTAAATAACCAGCCCTCTGTCGGTCCGCCAGGTGGTGCTCGACAATGAGGTTCAGCATCTTTCTTCTGGTTTATCTTTGTTATTATAAAGACTGCTTAGGCATCGTATATAATTTGTTATACGGGGCCAGTCACCGCAGTTATACCTGACCTTTGTGATGTGACTGATTTCATTGGTTTTAAGCCGGTGAGCAATATAAGCACCTAGTCCCTCAGCAAAACGCCCCGTCGCATTTGAAGGATTCTTCATGTTTGGCATAGCCTTTCCTATCACTGATTTATTTTCTGGCTGCATTCTCTGAGTGCGAAATTGAAGGCGCGATGTTGCAAAAAACTACAGGTATCCATTCCGTCTAAAATGATTTTAGAGAGATAAAGTTGCGCAGTTTTGCCTTTCGTTTTATTGCAATGAATCGGTTTTCGTTTGGCGTGCGTGATTTTGCTTATGCATAACCTGATGGTTAATTTTAAGGCTGAAAGGCCTTTTGGTATTGATAGTCGTGCTATACCCCGTTCTGTCACCGCTCCCATTTTAGGTTTGCCTGATGAAAATGCTAGAGAAAAGCATCTGTGGCCCAGTCCGTCCCTTGTCGCGCATATGTGTGGGGCCACCGTGTTAAGAAGGTTATAGAAGTTCAGATGCATATACCTCTTAAAGAAGACAAACTTGTTACCATAGTACCAGAGTCAAAATGGTGGTTCCTGTTGACAGAAGTTCAAGTCAAGTTCTTGGGGGTATCTCTGCCGCCAGAACTCTAGATTTACCTATGTCTGCCACTTATTTTCACCCTCAAATGTGAAATAGACTTTGTAGCGACATAAAACTTAAAGATGCTGCTGAATTTTCAGTACGCTGTAGGCCTTGCCATTTATTCTGGAATAAAGTTGGCTGTGCTGACGCTGTTGGAATGAATGTGAACAGTGGCCTCATGTTCAATGTGAACATGATTCTGCCCGACCGAGACCTATAAACTTAGGGGTACACCAGGAATTATGGGCCGACCCAACGGATGTCTTCGTACTCGGGTGCGTCTGATGTGCAAGCAAAGATGCTTTTCAGGGTAACATTATGGCGTGTTAGGAAAAACAAACTAATCAGCATGTGGTTTCATTGATCGGCTAGTCTTCTCCTTATATAGACAAACATTATTCCATCAGCAGGTAGAACCGATGAGGGACGTCTAGGTCTTTAGTGATACGTCGAAAATAACGCATTGAACAACAATAAAAGCAAATTTTAGTCCGTGAAACTAATCAATTTTCAAGTAATGTTTTTGAATGTTTACAGAGCACGTCGGTAGTTCTTAAAAAACTACAAAAATAAATGAACTTATATACCTATCGTATTTGGCAGGATAGAAAGCCCTCATGTTCTATGATAGAAAAAACTCATTTTTAACACTGTCCTGCTTATTATCTCAATTATTTTGCATTTGAACGTTTAAATTCAACTATAATTCCGTGTTGTGAAATAGCTAAACACTTGAATAGATCTTCGCCATTGATTTGTGAAAAGGTCTGGTGGTAATGAAGTCAGATTTCGATTTATTTGGCCCAAATGTCATGCT
The DNA here is from genome assembly GCA_902702965.1 of Spirometra erinaceieuropaei. Lineage (NCBI taxonomy): Eukaryota > Metazoa > Platyhelminthes > Cestoda > Diphyllobothriidea > Diphyllobothriidae > Spirometra > Spirometra erinaceieuropaei. The sequence goes on from CACRXP010000151.1 coordinate 1,067,977, forward strand.
TTTTTACGTCACAGTTAACGCCTTACATCCTTTATACTTTAGTTGATAGTAAAATCTTGTCATATGTAGTTCCCAGGGGACTGTCCTCGGTTTATCGACGTTCGTTTAGATCAAAGCATTATCCGCTATCCGTTCTGAAGCTGGCGCATTGGCAGTGTCATAAGGAGACTGAAGTTTGCATTTTTTACTTTTGCTTAGGCCGAGTTGTTGAAAACCTCGAATTGTTTCAGCGAAGGTAGACACACCGTTGGAATGCGCATGTGCTACCACGAGTTGGTTAAGGCAATTGTAAATATTGCCCCCTTCATATTTTATCGTGCCGCTTGGGCGAAATGCAAGGCTGTGTTGCCATGGCGTCTCTAGTTGCATGCGCTTCCCTTAGAAAGTATGCATGTCGACAATAGTGATAATGCGCCTCCAGCAGAGCTTGCCAAATTTAAGAGGGGCCTCCATTTGGAAATGATATATTTGCGTTTCGGCGTTTCAAGTTGTAAAATCGGCTACGCACGTTCAGAGACCTGGGAATCCTGCCCACATACCCCATTATGCGGCTTGTGACACGAACAGGCGTCAGATCTGTCTTCTAGACGAACTTTGACGAATACGGGCGCAAAACGGACCCACGACGCCCTACTCCTCGATAATTCCGGTGAATACTGGCGGTCCGGGCGAGCACATGCCCTGGTTACCTCTTTGAATATGAGCTCTCGAAAGCTGCCCTATTCTAAAAATAAAAATACGACAGTAGAATTACCGTTAAAGGAGAAAAAAATCTCCCGTCAGAAAGTGTCTACATATTTTTCAGATTTTGCGATGTTGACAAGTGCGCTGTCGGGGTGAGATGCAACTGCAAGTTAAGTAAACATATTTGCAATGTTGGAAACACAAAAAATTAGACTTTCCTAAACGTCCGCCAAGTTTTAAAACTATATGAGCGTCCAGATTCTGTACACTTATATACTCTGGTTTAGTCGAACTGAGAATGTGAACTAGTTTATTTTTCATTAGCCAGTGAGTGTTTATTTGCTTCCGACCACAGATGCCAGACTGTGCGTCTGGCAGAAAACGCGATCCCACTTTTTGCAAAATACCATTACAGTTTTTCTCCTAGTTACCCAAGAGCACAACGTTAAAACCTAGTTAATGAAATTTTTCGTAGAAAATGGCATTCTTAGAGCGCGAAAGACTTGTCTATTAACCAACAGCAAGAATAACCTGATTTTTATGTCAGTAGAGTGGATTCGTTGGATTCATTTAAACAGAAGTGTCAATTTAATTTTCTATGTTGGCCCAACTGTTAAAAATTCATCGACTGCAGTAAGATTCAAATCCACGATAGCAAAGGGAAGGCTTGAGTACAGCGAACGCTCTAGTCACCTGAGTTACGTGGTCCTACCGGGGCCGTGAGTTTAATCATATTTGGGCTAAGTTACCCGTCTAGCTTACTGCAGCGCACGGAAGCCGCCAAATCTGATACAACAAGCTGACTGCCCAAGCAAGAGTTCCTAAGTAACCAATCTAGAATCCACCAAATGATCACCAAGTGCACGTAGTTAGTAGGCTTTTTGACAGATTTTTAAATAATATACATTGACCCATCTGCAAATATTTTATTTCGATGCGAATCTAAAATTCCGGTGACCTCACTGTCACCAGTTCGAAACCCACCGAAGTCGGCGGGTTTTTTCACAACTGAGGCAAAATAAATTTCTCAAACTATGTCAAAGCACTTGTTAACTGAATTTCCATATTTCTTTCATATTTGGACATTTTGTCGACAGATTTACTAAAACTAATGAAGGTAAAAGCTATAACACATCTTAACTTGTAATCCATGAAAGTTCATACGGAATTAACACGTTTGAAATTTTTCGTTTTTGTCAACGTCAGACTCCCCTATGCACTGACTAGGTGACTGATTGTATATGCAACACGACTTTTTTTAGCCTAATAAATCACGTGCCGACTATCTATCTCAGGATGCCATATACAGTAGGTGGGCTAAGTCATGACATGTCAACCGAAATTCCGAAATGCATTTTCGTTTCAAAAAAATTAATTAAGTAGCGTGGTAAAACTAGGCAGCCTGCAACATAATTCTATCATGATTCAGTTACCCCATGATGCCGGCTTTGGGATGAACTTCCTTCTGCGGCATGCAAAGACAACAGTCTGTAAAAAACGACTATTCAAGTACCAGAAATTTTTCTCATTGATTTTTGATGCTCCCAAAATGTCCAATGATATTTTATGGAAAACATGCATGAAAATATTCATCCTTTTGTACCTTGGTAGATAATTACGTTTTCTTCTAATTTTATACTCAACGGAAGGACATAATTTGGTTTTAGATAAGCTTCTAATTTTGGGACTTTCACATACCGTGAAATAGCCGTTCATAAATCGTCATGTCTCTGCATTTACCCATATTGTAAAGTTAACAATATGGATCGAATCCATTGCTAAATTTTATGAACCCTATAGGGCCTCCCTTTAGTACCGTGGAGGAATGCGTGGTTTTCCGTACGCGGAAAATATACGGCTTATAGTTTGGAAACATTGAATCTAAGTGTAACAGTAGAGTGAGTTCAAAATTATTCGGGAATTATAAAAGTTTTTGACAACCGAATTTTACCATTCCTTCGAGTGTACTATTGGGAGAAGACGTAATTGTCTACCAATGTACAAAAGGAGGAATATTTTTATGCATGTTTTCCATGAAATATCATTGGACATTCTGGGAGCATCAAAAATCAATGAGAAAAATTTCTGCTACTTGAGTCGTTGATCAACACCAGGCCGAGAACGCAGCGCCGAAAATGTCTATACTGGCTCTTTTTTCTGCCCTCCCACACACGTATTTCTTTAGTCAAAGACAAAAAAGTTTTTTTCGGTCGGAATCTAGTCGGGTACTTCAACGGCTGAGACCAGGGGAAGCAGACATTTGTCGAGCTAAATAGCCCAGAGGACATGGTGCTGCAGGAATGTTTACATGGACTGATTACCATGTCCTTTCCATAGATATTTCGTGCCCACAGTTGGGCGACTGTAAGAAGCGCACTTATCTCCGTCCTATCCGGTTACCTAACGGAAAGTATTACGAAATAATATCTTCCCTATCTTCCGCGATTTACGGTGTGGTCCGCTAACTCTCAGCACGTCACAGACGAGCAATCAAAATTACTTTATGTAAAAAAGATTTCTTGCACGGTGTGTAATACAGTTGTGTTAATGTTTCTGTTCGGGATACAGTTCCGCAATATGAGACAAGAAGGGTTCCCATGCATTGCCTGCGTTGTACAGTCCAAACCAGAGACGGTATTGCGTTTCGTCCAAATGTGTCCGGACCGCTCGGTCGGACACGGAGCCTCCTTCGCGTCAAAGCAATGCTTAATTCTTGTGCGGCTTACAAATGAAAGACAGATCCTCAGAACTTATCTTATTGCTTATTGGAGGTTCTCGATCATTAAATCTGTGCGAAGGGCTTTCCTCAAGCCCCAACTGTTACATATGAATTTGGAACCGTCCGTGTGCCGCTCAAGGGTTTGTTTTGCTTATACGCCATTCGCATTTGCATGTTAGAATAATGGGCAGTAGTCCTCCACTTTGTTAAGGCTGCACCATCTTACTGGAGTTGGTTTCTTGCATAATTTCATCTGCTCCGGTCAGAATATCACGCCGCAGTTGACTAGCTTTCGGGTCGGCCTCTACCGCTTGCCTACAAGATATAATAAATTATATTTACTACAGGGCAATCCGCTTTTTTATCTCGCCTTTATAAAAATATTTCCCGTGCTCACACCTGCATTTCTTGACCACCATAACCATTCTTTTATTTACACATTCCGCACTTTACTTCGTGTCAAACAAAATAAAATCGGCGTTTGATTACCAAGTGACAATAAGCTTTGAAAACCCAATTTTAATAAACAGAAATTCGCAACAAAGAGCAATGAGGTAGTAAACGAAATGCTCGAAGTATTGGTAGACGCAATGCGTACGTCTGCTAGTAATGCGGGAATGTAAAAACGCCGGTGCATTTTTTAAACAACAGTACTAGTATTTCCTATCATAATTTTGCATTGGTTATCTTCGTGCTTGCTCCATGTCTTGCATTTGCCTAATTCCTCGTACGCTGATGAACTTGTCGTTAATTTCCACGACCTGCACGAATTGACACCACCGATTTCAGTATATTATTTTAGCGCTTCATGACAGTTTTTGATATTTTCTCAATTTCACTCTTCCCTCCGCCGCCCCGCTGTCCGTCGTAAGACCCCACTCCTATGACCCCCACTACCACTTCCCATATGACTATTTGTGACACAGGCATTGCAGTCTGCGTGCCATCCCTCGGGGCCGTCGTAAATATGGTTAGCATTACAAATGTCGGCAGGGGTTTGTTAGATATGAGTTATATGGACGCAAAATTATGCTCCGCCAATTGACTTTACTGCGTAGTTCCTTTCTGATTTGCCTAATCAAACGCTGGATGATTTCTCTAGTTACCCTAAACTTTGTGTCTTCCCGAAATTCGCCCAGTCTCATCTACAGACTCCTTCCACCAGGGATCACAACTGCAGTGTGCCTGGACAAGACGTAGTAACCGCTCCGGGAACGCGCACAGCTCGCTTTGGCAGAGAGGGTCACACTAAGGTCACGCTTGCACTCGGCCAGTAATTAGGCAAACGCTTAAAAGTACACACAAAGTGGTATACGGGCGCTTCTACCTAGCATTACCATTAAGTTGCGCTGTATTGATGTGTGATCTTTTAGACAGTGTAATCTACAAGCGGCGGCTTTACCGCCAAGAGAAATTTGTCCCCAAAGATCTAGACGGTCCCTAAACGCATTTTCCTCTCCAGTTTTTGGCTCACTAGTTGCTTCGCCGAAACAAGGAAAAGAAGTAAATTCTTCTAAACTTGCAGTAACCTTTGGGGAGAAACGAATGGGTGTATGCATTATTCTCCCTTTTTTCTGCCGTGGTTGCTAACTGAAAGCACAGGCGTGTATATAGTCGACTTGCTGCGACTGACAGACTCGACTTTCAGGGATTCAGCGAAACGGTCAGGCTCTTGGCTTTTCCTATATCGCTTCTGATGTGACACCATATCTGGATATGGCTATTACTATTTTTTACAAGTAACCTCCGGTCTTGAAATTTGGTGTTCAAAACCGAATTTATTAGGTCAAATTACGTATTTCATGTAAGTGTCAGCATAGTAGAACACGGGTATACGCAAAGCACAGCCACCTGAGTGTATTTAAACATGCGCCTAATCTGCTTTTTTGGCCGGCATGTACGCAGCCCTCAGTTACTGCGCGGAATGGGAGGAACATATAGATGTCAGCAATTTGCTTTCGTTTGCTAACACTCACTTTCTGGCTGCAACAATGTGCCACTTCTAAAATTCTTCACGATCTAAGAACGCCCTGACTATTTTCCAGCATAGCCTACACAGGCAAGTCACAAGCCACAAAAACATGAGTAGGATGGATGTCTCCCGTACCGAAGCAAATAAACCTTGCAAAAACTGATTTTGGAAAAGTTCTACTGTGTTCTAGACATTTGTATTTGTGTTGGGGTTTTTCGCAAAAGGATGTGCAAGTCACAATCATGTCTTAAAATTTTCTCCTAATATACTATTGTTTTATGGATCGGACGCCAATTACGCACTTCCGGCATAAAAGTGCATTTTTCAATAAATTCCCTATCTACGACTACGCAGGGATTCGAGGGAATCAGCCGATCCAAGCAATTAAGAAGAAGTCCACTTAGTAAGTTACTTGGAATAGTTTGTTAGGGGAGTTCACTAATTAGGAACAAAGTAAAGTGGCATTTTCCCTAAACAGCACTTTGAAGCAAAAGCCCTTGGTACGCAAACTGCCGGTTTTGGTGTTGTATGGTCAATAAAGGTCCCCGTCTGACTAGTTGCTGCCTAAAACTGAGATTTTACGGTCAGCACTGGGAAAACCACACGACTTAAACCTTGTAGAAGGGATACGACTCCTATTTTCTTGGACAGCACAGAATATAATTTCTGTCTTTATCCGCAAATGAGCTTGCTGACTCTCTGGCGACCGAATTTCCATATAAGTGGCCAATCAGAATAGTGCACCCTGTAAAGGCGGCAACTCTAAGTCAAAGCCGCTGGATGCTGTTCCCTGTTAGTTGGTGTTCGCCACTCTTATCATGCTAGGTCAGTTTGTTGTCTGTCTATTTTAAGAAATTCAACCCTCCATCCCTTTACGTTAATGCTTTAAAGTTGTTCAGTTGAAATTTGTAATCGGTAAACCATGCTAAACCAGGCGGTTTTGAGCGCCGTCAGCTGCAGTCGTAAGTGTACGCGGTCAGACGGAGAAGCAGTTGGCCGATTGGGACTATCACTTCAAGCAAATGCTGGTGGTTGCTCTCCGATCCCTAGGGGGAACCTAATCTAGTGGATTTGGCTTGGGCCCTAGATGCATGGACGTCATAGGACTCATAAAATTCTGCAATGGATTTGGTAGCATGTTGTATACTTCAGATGCAGGATAATGAGCGGACAGACATGATTTTGTATGAATAGTCCTTTCTTGAGGTTAAAGTTTCATAATTACAAACTGTTACAGAACTGAAAGATACTCCTACTTCGAATACAAAATTCGAATGAGATGTAATTTGTGACCAAATGGAAACAAGAAAGATTATTTTTGTGCATGCTGTCTACAAAATATAATTCATCAAAAATCATGTAACCAATTTTACTGAGCTTGGTTTTTCAACATGGTAGGACAGAAATGCTTTCAGAAGCTGGTTTCGTGGTGTGACTGAAACATTTTAGGATTGTGTTGCTTATTATCCAATATCGCAACCTTACTTCAGCAATTCACTTCAATCTAAAACATATTCCTGAATTTTTGTGAAGATTTCATGAAGCACATCACGTAATGTAGATATGTTATTTCAAGAAATGCTGAGTGAAATTCTCAAATGTGTTTTTTTTATCCCAAAATAGTACTGTATTAGGGTTGTACTATTAATTATTTTGTCGAGTAATGTCATAATATTACAGTCGCGCTAGGGAGCTGGCCTTCGAACGGACTTCCTCTCGACCGCATGTATATACTGAATTCGGCAAAAATGACTACTGCTTTTGCATGGGTTTTTATCATTGGCTTTTTGATCCCCATATAAATTCGAACACATTTTACATATATCCATCTTCATAATATTATCTCGGAATGCATACTACCTCAGCTTTTCAACATATTTTTGGGCGTCAAACGCTTATTCTTACCAGACGTTGGGAGAAATTTGCTCAGAGACAGGCTACAACTTACGAGCAGCTGACGTTTCTTTATCGATGTCGCGATCCTGGAATCCTACCGAAGTCTCTTCGTTTCAAGCCCACTCTACCGAATGAGACTGGGAGACTACTTGCACGCAAATACGGATTTCGCGTTTTGGGTGCCAGTATATCAGACGCCCACCGTCGTCTTTGCACAATCGATGCAACAATATCCTACCTTCGAAGCCAGTGTGTCGCAACATTGTCTGAGAATGTATTCGCGGACGTGCTACACCGAATAAATGCCACCGCTTTAGACGCCAGAATGAAAAAGCCAGCCGATCTTCAAGTGAAACTGCAATCTCTTCTTCGCCCTGTCAACGCAACCAGCAGATCGACAAGAGTTGTTAACCTCTCTAAAAGGAGTCTAACATCCGCTGAACTTAGTCTACTATCTAGAGGAACAAAATTCAGCCACACTGACGCTGCGCTCACAAACTTCTTAGCGAGCCTTGAATCTATTTTACTGAGCTCTGCTGTGGCTAAAGAAATGCGCGCAGACATACGCAGCTGTGCCACTGGTCTCCTTCGACAAAAGAAGCAATGGCAAGTCTTGCCCATCGATGAAAAAAGGGTAACAGTCTCTTAAGACAGACAACAGTATTGTGATTGTGTCTGTTGACAAAGGTGGCGCGACCGTCGTCATGGGAAAGAGTGATTACGTCAACAAGGCGAACGAAGTCTTTAACGACAGGGAAGCCTATGCACCACTCGCGGAGGACCCGACTAAAAAGCAAGCCGCAGCTGTAAAAAAGATGAATGAGATCACTTGACTAAAACTCATAACCCCCGATGACTCCAGATGTATGACCCTCAACGCCCCCCGAATAGCCCATGAATATGGCCCCCCAAAGGTACACAAAGAAGGTGCGCAATTGAAAATCATAGTCCCGCTTATTGGATCGCCCACCTACAACCTCGCTAAATGGTTATACAGGCACCTGAAGCACCTCAACAAGGCATCCCAATATAGCATCAAAAACTCTCAGGCATTCCTCCAGAAGATTCAAGGCCTCAAAGTAAGTCCTGATGAGTGTATTCTATCGTTTGATGTGGTTGCCCTGTTCTCCTCAATACCACATGGCCTGGCGATTGAGAGCGTAACCCGACGCCTGCAAGATAATCCAGCCAGCATTCCAACACAATACGTTTCAGAGATGTCTCAATAACATCTGCCAATTCGATGAAAAGTTTTATCAACAGGTTAGGGGTATACCAATGGCATTGGCTCTAATGGGGGACCAAAACTTCGAAAATTCTACTCCCTACCCTACATGCAGGGTATTTCCGAAGCGATTGCCCGATAACTGAACCGGTCTGGCATCTTTATTGCCCACAATCCGGCGTCCTCTGTGCGCGCAACACTATCGCGAGTGAAAGACCCTATACCTAAAGAGCAGCAAACCAATGTCATCTACCGCATTCCGTGCGCCAACTGCTCTTGCGACTATGTTGGTCATACAGGCCGACGACTTGGAACGCGTATAAA
>CACRXP010000151.1:1083553-1107031 GCA_902702965.1 Spirometra erinaceieuropaei
ATATGTATGACACTGAAGAGGCGATGACAGAGTCTGGGGGGGGGAAGATGGATATAGTAGTGTTTCCGGCCTCTTTGCCTTCATTCAGCCAATCATAACCCTGACCTGCAGCTGGGACCGGAAACACAAACATGCGCACAAACACACTTGACGCAGTTGGTCCACCACTGGGGTCTACCAGATAGGTCATAAACACTTTGTCGAATCGAAGTTTATAAGTGCCTGGCCATCTGCCATTCTCCGTCGCTGCGGATTGAGTATTTATTCATTCAGAAATAGACGCACACTGACCTATCGGCTTCCCGAAGAAAAAATATATATATATATATGAGCATACGCTGGAAAATGGGCACAACTTTGCCTGAAACAAACCTCGCAATATAAGTGTCCGCTTCTCTAAAACGGCCAAGAATTCTTAGAGACCATTCGTTCTGATAACACGTGCACCAATCGACGCATCGAATTTGACGATTTGTACAACAATCTCAAGAAAAAGCTTAAGAATCGATAGCAAAATCAAAACATGATCCCAACCCACTTTAAAGTCTGAGTAGCAAAAGTGACAGGGCAATATCGATTTTAGGCCTGTTTAAATTTCTATTGTTTTGCACACTTTCTTCACGCCTCAGGACGACTTGGGGGACCAAAGACGAAAGTGCACGAAATAACTTTTGTTATCCTTCCCAAAGGACTTATTTATTTCGAATCATGTTTTTGGGGATGCCGTTTTCAAATATATATGCATGTATCAGTGTGCATAAAGACTCAAGGTCCAGGTGTCTTATCACGCTGGTCATCTCCCGATGAAGGAGAGTTTGTGGACCAAATTGCATTGGAACCTGCGTTTTGGAAACTTCCTCGTTTCCATCACCAAGGTAGTGCGCTTATTGTTTCTGGAGGTCTAGAATTGTTTAACCTTGCTGCTTGCCTCGTACTAGAACCGTGCTCACTGCACGACCTTTGACCTGCCCATTCGCAGCTAACTAGCTTTGACCTCCCCCAGATTGACCGCTGGCGGGCTCGCGTGACCTTTGTCTCCTTTCTTTTACTCGGTTGGTAACAAGTTACGTCTTCAAATTTTACGATTCAAAAAGAATATTTTTGGGCTTTAACAAAATCTCTCAGTTCCCGAATAATTTTGAGACTGATCTGCCGTTACTCCGGCATTCAGGGTTTCTGAACTATAAGCCCCATACGTTGGGTGCAGGGAAGATCATATAGTTGTATATGCGATTATAAAGAAGACATATACTACTCATCGAATTTTGTAATGAATATGGGTCATGTTGTCTACTATTTAAGCAGCATTAGAAATTTGCTGATGCGATTCTGTAAGACTGGACCTTTCACTGTGTTTTTTAATCTCATGATTAGGAACTGATTTCAAAACCCGAAAATAGTCCTTTTTCAAGCATAGCGTTTGAAGGGCAGCTAATTTGCTACCAAATGAGTAAAAGAAAGGATATTTTTGGGCGTGTCCTCTACAAAATATATTTAAATTTATCGGGGAATCAAGAATGAATAGGACAAACTCATGCTACCTAAATAGTCATTTTTATCGAATTTAGTTTACGATGGCGGTCGATGGGGTGCTTGTTCAGAAGTCTGCATCCTGCCGTGACTGGGTTATTTGGGGATTTTGCAACAGGCTAATTAATATTACAACCCCACTGAAATAGTCTTTCCCGATTGAAAAAGCATTTCATGAGATAACACACCTATGTCCCTTCTCACTTTTTTATCACGTAAAACCTCCTGAACATACTCCAAATCACGCCCATTGCGCACTACTGCTATCATTCTGAGGTGGGAGTAAAGTGTCTTAAATTTGCATTCCCACGTCAGCCATTCCTCATAATTAGGCCAATGTGCGTTTTATTGACGCTGTTATTACTGCAATTACCACAAACTCATTTTAATTATCCTTTTTCGGTCTATAGATTTTAAAAGTTTTGCCGCCATTATAGCGCTACTGGGTTTTCAGGCAGCTAACTTATGGTGAGAATTATAAGAGTGTAAGTTAGACGCGAAAATATCTAGACTTTCCACCTCACAGGCTGGGGCGATAGACGACTGTTACTTGGCTTAAGAGCCCCAAGCTAACACAACCGTATTTTATCATACACCCAAAATTCCGTCGCTCTCTTAATTTTATTCTTCGCCTGCTCAGACCCGCGTCTCTGGACCGGCATATGAAATTTCATTAGTGAAATGCCCTGTTTTGCTCATTACTTACCAGATTAATGTAGTAGTTGCTCATGAAATAATACAGGTTATGATGCAGGGAGGCTGATTCCATGAAGGCATATGTACAAATTTACGGAGGGGATGATTGATCCTTTGTACCGTGTTTCCGTGAACACCCTGAAGGCAAGTCGAAAAGTCAACCTCACGGTGAGGATGCTCTGAAGGTAGGCAGTGAGAGAGATGGATAAGTAATAACAAATCCATAGGCTATTAAACGATGCGCCATCCCACCTGCTGAAGTTTGTGCTTGCCGCAAAAAGATCACATTTATTCCCGGATATTGGGTAAGGCGTTAAGAAACCGCTCCTTGTACTTCCCACACTAGCTCTAAGGCGTGAACAGAAATGCATACGTACATTGTATATTGCCCTTACGACTACCGAGACGATCCCTGTGCACGTATGCGAGCCATTAGCGCCAAAGCCGATTAACGACCCCCGCGCATAATTAACATCGTGTTAACATGACTGTCATCCATCCGTTTCGCCCACAAATATTGTGTGACGCCGTAAGATACTCACCTTCGGCAATGAAAGCTTGTCTGCTTTCGAAACGCCAGGGCAATACAACCATGGTTCCCGAGATCACCTCTTCTTCTCATTGCATAAATTGTATACTGCATATTGACACTAACCTCCCTGCTTCACCTCTGAAGAACTTTGGTCCGACAACAACTTATTATAGTTGCGTGCACTGGAGCCATTGAGGGAGGAAGGGGCGGAAATGCAGGAGGCGTCCGAATGCTGGGTGTGTTTTGCGTGAACGCATGCCCTGGAGGGCGCCCATAAGCGCCGTACACGCAGACGCAGTGTCAGTTGTTACAGTGCGTCAAAGGCGCAAAAAACGCTAACGAATATGAAGACAGAGGAATACGAATTACGCATTGAAGTGCTTCAGTTGGCCTACTGAAGTCCAGAAATGTGCGGTACGCAACCGCGGGGCGCATGGTCCAGAATATGCATAAAAACCGTTTGGAGTATGAGAAGGAAAACGAAGGATACTATGGTAACGATGGTGAGAATAGGAAAAGGAAGAAGAATAGAAAGATGAAAATAAGGGCCTATGGGGATAAGGCGAAGTTAATCAATACGGGGATTGAAGAAACCAATCTAAGTGCCTACTTCCAATCATGTGCGTGTACACTTTTTCGTACAAAGCTGCACATTTTATGAATTCACGGTAAAATACAGACGCTGGCATTTGCTGCAAAATGAGACCTTCGAAAACGGGAAGCGACCAGACGTTGCATTAGACTGGTCATTCACTGACATCTAGTTTGCGCAGTATGACCACAGTCATTCTTATGCACGTATCCTTCTTCGTCATTATAAGTAGTGTCTGGTTTGAGGCAAAAACGCCACGTTGGAGTAATGGGCTCCAAAGCGCAGCATCGGAATTCGAATGCAAACGGGGAGACTTCGACGAGCGATTGTCTCACAGGTGCGTATGCAGAGCACTGCGACGCCCAGCGGACCGGCCTTTCGATGTTCCTTTTTTTTACTTTCGAAAAGGATCCCCACTCATTAGTGCGGCGGATAAGACGACGCACCTGAATACTCATCTGACTATGTCCCAAGGTTCAACCTGACCGCTTCTTCATTTTCACTTTTCCCCTTCTCATGAATCGGTCATCTCTAGCCCCTCAAAGCTGCTCCCCTCATACCTATACAAGATGAGTAGCGTATCTATATTCCAGTGCATATTGTTACCAACCTCTTTCGTGCGTGACCTAGTCTACTGACCTTGTTCTAAATCGTTTTCGGTCTATGTGCGGAATACCGTGGTAACTCGATATTTTGCAAATTCAAAGGACTTTGTCCATTGGTGATAACTGCAAGAGTATATCCGCTCTCCAACACGCTTTTCCACAGCTACAAAGCTCTCAACTTGTGAACCCTGATGGCCCTCCTCTTGCACGACTGGCAGCGATAGAAGACTCGCTCCACGTGAATCGGATTTTAGATGGTCAAGTAATTAGTTACTGCTAGCGTCTTTAAGCATTTGTTTGTGTGTCCTCACTTTGTCTTATTCTGTAGCAACCTTCTGGAAACTAGCAATTGTCTCGCATTGCGATTGTTAGCCAAAAACCCTCAACCGGAAGTATCACCAGAAAACTGCGAAAGCAGCCTTGGAAACGTCCGAAAACTAGGAATAGATGTAACCCGGCACATTGGGACCCAGTAGAGCATTCCCGACTATGAAAGCCTCAGTTCGAAGTCGTAAGCTCATCGCAGGTAACTCAGACGGAGTGTGCCGATCGGAGCGATGCTGGTTAACGGCCCCGCTGCCGGGCGTTAGTGCGCAGTTCGACTTCTATGACTCAGGCATTCTGGGCCAGTTTCGTCTATCTGCTAACATGTTACTGATTTTTCCTCAGTTGGTCTGAGGCGTTTTTGTTTCAGAACATCAAAGCAACGATTCTGATCCAAACCTCCTGTCTTTCCTCCAGCACCTCATCTATAATCTTGGAGTTGCAGACCAGAGGCAACTATCAGACGCTAAGTAATGGGGCCAAAAGATCCACTGCCGCGGCAGGAAACGTCTGGAGTCGTTCACAGGATCTGGTGTAGTTGTGGGCAAAGCAACTATGTTGGAGGAACTAGGAGACTACTTGACACACGGATGGTAGAGCATGCAACAGCAGTGAGGGGGGAACAAGTCCGGCTTCCAGGTGACGACTGATTCGAGAAGGCGCGGCCACGCACTCAAGTTCGATGGGACCTAAATCCGCGCGAGGTGACAACCGCTTGGCCATCTTCTAGCCCACTAATCACCAAAAACTAGTTTCTGCCAACCACTGGAACGTAAAAAAGGACCTAAAGCTGAGATCAGATGAATCTCTGGTATCCTCCGATACTGTCTTACTCTGCGCCCCCGTAGTTTTATTATTGGCGGGCCTTGTGAGCGAGCTTTCGGCTGATAATCATGGCCAGGCAGGCCCTTGGCGTTCGGACACCCTCATTACTTATATCAACTTGAAATCGGCTACACCCTTGACGAACTGGCGTATGAACGGATGAAAGGCACGCCTACGGGCTGCTCCTATCGGGTCTGACTACTGAAGTGGCCCATCAGCAGGCAGAACACGAAGTATTGGCCAGATATCAACCGAAGTTCTGGGTTCGTTATATCGTCAACGCTGTCATCATCCTCAAGTGCGCACTGCAAACATCAAATAATTACCTATCTCGGTTGACCAAAATATCGGATTCACAGCAGGAGCGGGAACAAGTGTCCCCTTTTCCTTCCCCGAATCCCGGACGGTCATTTCAACAACAATGGTGCTCCTCAGACCGTCTCACAACCGGTACACTCGAGTAAGCATGATCCATAGACATTGGGACCAAATTCGTCGCCGTGATGCAGCATAAGGACATGCCCACCGAAACCTCGGCCGTCGTCCACAACAATACGCGCAATAACAGAGGCCAAGAATTTGTTGGTGAAGCGGTCGCAGGTTGCATATCCGTCCACGAGAGCAGAGATTAGCAACTCGGTAGCTAGATCCCAGTCCTGCCTGACAAAGCACACCAAAAACCGACCATACTTGAAACTCAAGGAGTTACCATCCCGGGCCAGGGAGTTCAAAAGATAATATGACTCATACCAGGGGTAATGTTTTCAGACGCCAATCCACCAATAAGATCGCTGACCTCTCTTTGGTTTACAAAGATCCCACGTCGATACCTAAATAGGGAACATGACAGGATGGACACAGCAAACTAAATATTCTAACTGCCTGACGAGCCCGCCCGCCGGAGCGATGACAACGCAGGCAGCTCCTAACTGCCGGACATTCCCCAGCCGGGCAGCAAACTAGGAAGGTAAATCAACTCAAGGTTTACTGGCTCGGCAAGCTGTCTAAATTTCTGTCCGATGTTGTAGATAAAAGGCTCGGACAATGGAGAGCAAACCGCCTCGCAAAAAGGTGGCCCTGGTATTCATAATTCCGACAACTCGGGAGGTTGTCTGTCCAAATGCCAAGAACGAGTGTCCACCTCGCACATGGCAATGAATGAACATGATTGTTAAAGATGCAAATATACTCTGAAAGGCCGGCCCACCTATGAATTCCCCTTTAACAGATTCGGCAGCACAAGAAGTAACTGACGCGGGGAAAATCATCCGATACAAAGCGAATGTAATATAGTAGGCCTGTAGACGAAACCCAGGTACATACAGCGTGCGCAATCGCATCAATTGCAGTTTACTACCTTGCCTGTCAATTAGAAAAATGGGCATTTTTTAGCTCTCAACCACATGGCAACAGTGGTGCATCGACTTGCTTGACATAGGACATTAGAGAAAGATCAAATTAGCGTAGAACCTCGTGAATACCGCCCTCCAGGTAGGCGGGAGAGCACACCATTCTCCTCATCTTTACGTAACGCAGGATTACAACCACCCATAAAAGGGTAAAAAAATTACACAGACAATCAACTTCTGTTTGAAATGAATATACTCCATTAATCAAACCACAGACTAAAGTAAATACAAAAGGAAACGCAAATTGCTGTGACATTTCGCTCGGATGTAAACAATGCCCGTAAATAGGACTGGCAGTATGAGCACAAGTATACATCCGCGAATGCGAAAAATAAAGAATATCCACTCAAATAATTAAAGTAAAGGAACATGGAGGACAAAGGTTGTAGAGAACGATAAAATGGAAGCAGGGATGGAAGCAGAGCAGAGCACAGACACAAACCACCCAACTGACAAGTAAAAATAGTGTCGTCGCATAGACAAAAACTGCAGGTCAGTGATAATAGAGACTGTAAGCATGAAAGATCTTCGGCAGGATAAAGAGAGTGCCGAGGCTCATTATGGAAGCGGTACTAATGCACATGCCTCAGCCTGGGTGGGCAACAGAGCAGCAAGAGACTTTCTGGCAGAGGTGAACAAGATTCCAGACTGTCAGCCAGATCTCCTTGACTGGGGGTGGGGAAGTTGGGACTGGATAAGACGCACATAAAAAGATCGATGAGACAAGGGAATCGTTGCGGCGGATAAACACAGATAAGAGTGTGGGCGGGGTGTCTTCCGTCGCTGTCGTGGTCATGTTGGGCTTAAAATCGGAACATCACAGACGACAGTTATGTTAGATTTTGGTCGTGAGATTGCTAGCAACGACAGATGGCGCTGTCATTTTTAGCTTTTATCTCGAAGACAGAGGTATAAAGTAAAATAATCACATATATATACATATATATGCGTGTGTATGAGAGAGTAGTGCAAGCAAAATACGATTCGTAGGTGGCGACCGTTTTTGTTGACGAGGCAGTGGCAGCTGCCGCTTCCCCTCCGTCCGACTACACATCAACTACCATCTTTTTGTGAACGTCGAGGCCACTGACAACCTGACAAAATTCTTTGAACGAGATTTTACCATCTCCATCTTGGTCGGCGAACATGATCGTCTTGTCCACAATTTGCTGTAATTGGGCATCCTTCAGGTTATTGCCAACCATCATCTTCAAAACCTGAAGAGGACAAAAACCTCTCTTAACAGAGTTGTCGACAAGGACAGATTTAGAAATTATTATAAAGCAGGACATGAAGCAGCCTAGAGGAGGTATTCGGGAAAAAACTACTGCGTCGGTGCATTGTCCCAAAGAGGTATTATATTAAACAAGATAAACGACTACATAAATTAAGGTTTGTTTTTAGGAAAGAAAACTTGAATACTTAAGTGTCACCGGAATTGATTTTACTTGATTTTTCGACACCTAACAAAATCATACCATCGTTAATAATGCAGCAAGTCCACACCAGTGTCCAGGTACTTTTTGCCGATACAATGTTTGAACTTGGAATTACGTCGTCTGTAACCAGTACTACCGGCGTAGCATCACGAGACACTACATTTCATGATCTTCAAGTGGAGTCTTAACTTCCAGGCACTATTGCCCGCTTGAATTTCCGTTTCCGACCACTAACGACTATCGGTCCGTCCAGATGACGGTTTCTCTCTCTTTCTCTTTATCTCTCTTGGAAAACAGATTCGAAACCAATAGAAATTTCGACGACTAGGTAGGGCATTGTAGTGCGATGGACGGCATGCTTAAGAAAAGGCATAGAATTTTAAAAGTGGACAGTTGCCTGTAGGTAGTTTATCTTCACGTTTCCAAGAAAGCTACTGAGCAAGGAAAAGTGCATCGGGTCTGTTTCCTGCAGCCCAGGAATTAGCAAAGGTTCTTGGACCTGTTATATGCACCGTCTTCTCCAGGCAAGTTCACGTGTATGCTCACTCATCTTCTTCTGCAAGTATGGGCTTCCCAACTCTGTGAATGGATGGGATAGCTCAGCCCAAAAAATTTTTTTCAGAAAATTAATTTGGGCTTCAAGGTCACGGGGGTTCAACAACAAATTCAATGGAGTAGCCTAGAACTAGCTACATAAATCCCGCTGGAGCAGAACGTTCAGCAAAGTGAGTTGTTATCAGTCTTCCAAGTCCTCCTAACATTGCAAGGATAATCAAAATAGGATAAATGCTTGTATTAAACGTGGCGTGACTCGAAAGAGCAGGCACCTGAGCTATTGCCATAAATAAGGAAGATCGACTGGGGATGACTAACAGAGATATCGGGCCATGACAACGACCACGGGAAAGGCCTCAAACGTTCGTGACCCTAGAAGTCTACTCAGTTATTCGCAGTTAGTAGTAAGCCGTCGGTACTTGGTGACTCTTTGCATGACGTTAATGGCGGCCTTATCGCTGACAACTCGGTTAGGGTTGATCTTTAGAGTGAACACTTCGAGCACGTTCTCAACTTTGATAAGCGAACCATCACACGCATGCTCACCGCAACGGCGGAATTGTATGCCCATTTAGGCTATGCCTCCAAGAATGGCGATCAGAAAAAGTGCCAGAAATACTGAGGCATAAGCCTCATCGGCGTTGCTGAGAAGGTCTTCACTGCTGACCTCAGACCATTCCAGTCTCTGCGTGGTTCTAGGACTAAGTTTAACCAAGCAGGATTCCGAGTTGCGCGTGAATGCGCAGACCGGATATTCACACTGAGGTGCATTCTGGAATTCCACTATGGCTACCAGCAACCGAAGTTAGTCTGCCTTGTAGACTTCACCACTGCGTTCGATCCCGTCCATCGCGAGTTCCTGTGGCAGATAAGGGAATTATATGATGCTACGACCAAAATCGTCATGGTTAGGGCTTACCAGCGCTTCACCACTGCTGGGGTTCTTGTCCACAACAACCTCTCCCAACTGTTCGATAACGCATCTGGTATTCTATAAGGTCGTATCCTATCGCCTATTTTGTTAAGCTACGTCACTGACTGGACTCAGAATGGTTCCACAGAATTTTGACAGTGTGAATATCGCACCCGGGCGTCCGCTGGCTAATCTAAACTACGTTGACGATGCCGTCTTACTTGTCTCAAAGTGTGGTGATTTACGGTTTGTGGTGTGACCTATGAGTGAAATCGCTATTTCAGTCGGTTTATCCATAAAAGGTGGGAAATCCAGATTGTTTACGAACTGCATACGCGATCAGAAGGCATCCTAGTCAACTTGACGAAGTGGACAGTTTAAAATAACTCGGGACGAGGCTACTGTCTAATGGGAAGAGTGAGGACATCGCCCGAATCTACGCTGATAGAAGAGTTTTCTCAACCATTCAAATGTGCCCATGGACACAAGACGACATCTCCGGTCAGTCCTCGTATAAGATTGTGAATGCCGAGCTTTGTGCGCGAAATATTAGCGAAGACTGGAGGTATTCGTTCACAGCCACCTAAGAACCATCCTTCGAGTGAAGTACACCGACTTCGTCTCAAATGAGACGTCTCACACTCGCTACGACAATGCCACGGAAATATCTCAGGCCATCCAAGAAAGGCCACTGAGATGGGTTGGGCAAGCACTCCGTCGTCCAACTCACGAGCCCTAGACCCGGCGTCGTCGCCGACCTGGAGGCGTCGAAGGGGTGGGCGACTCAATACCTGGCTCGACGAAGTTCGTCAGCGGATGTAAGTAGTTATTAAACTTCAAATATTCGGTCGCCGTCGCTGAAAAAAAGAACGACACGAGCTTTCCAAGTCGGCTGCCGTAAATCGTCACGCGTGGAGACGTACAAAACGTGATATAATCGAGGACAGAAGGAACATGCCTGATGACAGCCGCACTAGATGCGAATACAGGTACTATGGGGTTAGTGACATGGATGAAAAAACTTTATACGATCGGGCAGCTGGGATGATGGCAGGTTTGTTTATGAATGCTAGGAAATAAAGGCAAATAGGGCAACTGCCTGAAACTTTCAAGAATAGTTATTCTGATGGTCCAAACACTAGGGTTTGAGGCAAACCTAATACATCAAAAAGGATTGTTACGTCCCATCTAAAATACCAGTTTCATACAGTCAACTGTCCTTCTGAGGATAAGACAGACCAGCAATAAAAGGTGCTAAAGACTAAAGTGGTTACGGAGGCTGGGAGAAGCTAGTGGGAGTGCCTAGTAAGTTAAATTACACACGATGCGCTATATTAGTGAAGCGAAAAACTTGAAAATGACTTGCGGAAAAAATTGACAAAAAACCTTCGGACTGACCTGAAATAGTTCACCGTTGCTTATAAAACCATCATCGTCCATATCGTAAATTTTGAAAGCAAAGTTTAACTTTGCCTCTTTGTTCCCCTTCACGCTGAACTGAGACATCCCCTCGATGAATTCTTTGAAATCTACTTCGCCGTTCCCATCTGTGTCGAAAATGTCTATAACCCTCGATACTAGAGGATTTTGCTGCAGTTCGGGCAAACTCATGAATTCTTCAACACTGAGCGACCCCGATCCATCAAGATCGAGTTTTTTGAAACGTTTCCCGAGTCTTTTTATTTCCTCAACATCAAAGGTGGAACACAATTCGGGGAGTGAGGCTTCGTTGCCCATTTCACTAAAAAACCAAAAGGGATCGCAAGCGCAAAGGCGGGAAAGACGGAAACGAAATTGCCGCGTTAAATCGAAATAAAGTAGCAACAATAGATCAGTTACCCAAGTGTTGTTCAGTTGGCCAGAGAGTAAAGGTATTATTTCATCCAAAAATAAAATATTACCTAATGTTTCACTGTTCATTTGTAAAATGCATAACGTACTGAAGTGTCTAGGAACAATGTTTAAATGAGCTAGTCAATAAGGGCATGTAGCACACGTTCAGCGCGCAGCGACTTTGGACGTGTGGAAAATGACAAATATAAATTGGAGTCATATTAATGAATGGTGTGATAACGGTGAAATGCAAGTACATAAATAACGAAAGCAGAAATTGCATCAAAAATCCGCTGGCAAGTGATCAGACGTAAGTAACGACAGAGACCGAAATTTCAGTCAACGAATTGACATGTACTACAACCGTGGTATCCCTGCTGGCACCAGCCCCGTTCGGCCCCGTCAAGTCCCCAGGGCCAGAGGGTGCTAGGCCGCGTATAGGCGGGGCTACGCACGTGGTTATGGCGGAGCTGGGTACGCGATAGTCCCTTATTGCCCCGTCCTCAAAAAAAACTCGCAGAAGGACGCCATCCCATCCGTGATATTAACCCCAATTTTACGGTACCGATCAACTAACTCAGCGGTTGGAAGACCTGTCAAATGCAGATAAAAGCGCCTTCGTATTAAATTGATGGTGCCAACTACGAAACGCCGTTCGCACGACCGCTCTGGCTGTCCACGGCTGCGCACGTCGCCAGCATCTGGACTGGCTCGACGAAAATGTTCAGTTCATCAGTAACCTGCCCGCCGAGAAGAACGGGCCGCGCAGACTCTACCTCAATCGTCCGGCCGCTGCGAATAAAGCGGCTTTCTGCCAATGTCGCCGCTTTGCGCTGCAACGGTTGCGCGAAATATAGGACGCCTGGACGACTCGCCAAACCGAGGAGACCCAGAGGTGCGCCGACCCCAATAAATAAAACAGCTTCTTTGCAAAGATCAAGGCGATCTGTAGCCCTCAACCAAAGGAATCGTGCCGCTTCTGAGCTCCCATGGATTAACGCTTCTGACGCAGATGTTGCGAACTCTAAAGAAGTGTGCCAAATACTTCGAAAACATCCTCAACCGTCCCTTTGCATTTACCGACGCAGCCATCGACCGGTTCCCCTAAGAAGGAATCATCGTCGACCTAGTCCTCCCGAGTTCATCCTAGCAATCATCCGTGCCGTACAACAACTCTCCAACGAAAAAGCACCAGGCACCAACTGGAATCTACAAGCATGGCGGCCACCGACCGATGGACCAACTCACTAGGCTATTTCAGGAGAAGTGGAGCTGTGAACAAGTTCCTCAGGATTTCAAGGACACAACCATCGTCAATCCGAATAAGCGCTTCGGGAACCCGCATTTCTGGGACAATCGGAGGGACATCTTGCTACTAAACATCGACGGGAAGATCTTTGCCTGCATACTGCTTCATCGCCTTAACGACTTCTGCCAGAATGCCAGTGTGGCTTCCGACGACACCACCGGATCACCGACATGGCTTTCGCCGCTCGCCAGTTAGAGGAGGAGTGCTAGGATGTGCGAGCGCACCTCCGCACTATCTCTGTGGACTTAACGAAAGCCTTCGATACGGTAAATCGCAGTAAGCTGTGGAGAATAATTTAGAAGTTCGGTTGTGCTGAACAATTCAAACACTAAACTGAACTGAACTGAATATTTTCTGTCAGCTCCGCAACTTGACGGCGCCAGTGACGGACAGTGGTGCAACCTCCAAGACATTTACACTGGCCACTTTAACGAAGCAGGACTGCGTTCTCGCGGCTACCTTCTTTAGTCTCACGTTCTCTCAAATGCTGATCGACGCCTACCGTGATGAGCGCCCAAGGACGCGCATCGTCAACAGAACTGACGAGTATTTTCTCAACCACAGGCGCATGAATGTTCCTGTGCAACTATCTACAACCGCGGTCCACGATCTGTTCTTCGCCGACGACTGCGCGCTCAACACGACCGAAGTGGACATGCGACAGAACGGGGACCACCTTGATGCCGGGTGCGCCAACTTCGGCCTGACCATCAACACAGACAAACGGTGGTCATTCACAAACCGTCGCCAAACACGTAACACTACACTTCTACTCAAATCACCGTCAACGGCAACGAAATCAAAACCGTGAACAATTTTGTTATCTTAAAATCATACTTTCCAACAGCACCAGAATCTACGATGCCCACCAGGTCTCCAAATTAAGGTGAGCCTTTAACCGGCTGCAGAACTCCTTGTGGAATCGTCTCGGCATCTAACTGAATATTCAATTCAATTCAATTCAATTATTTTTATTAAAGACCCGTCGGGGTCCCATCAAAGCAAGTAAAAATACATTTACATGCAAATTTTAGACGATGTAGGCAAAATCTGCACAAAGTGCAATGCATAGTTTTTGAGATTAGAAGTCCGTTAAGCAAGACTGTCGTTCTGACGACATTCCTCTACGCAGCGGAGACCGTCCACTCTAACCATGCCAAGAAATTCAATCAGTTGCATCTCATCTGCCTTCGCAGAATACTAAATCGGAGTTGGCAACACGGGATTCACGACACAGACGTCCTACAGACCGGAATAATCAGCAATTACGCCATGTTAAGGCAACTGCAGCGGAGCTGTCATCTCGTGAGGATTGAAGACACACGTCACCGAAACAACTTTCTTTGATGTCGCCACGGGTACCCGTCGACAAGGAGGAACAAAATGGCCCTAAAAGTATACTTTAAAAGACTCTTTGAAACTGCTGCAGATCAACCCGGGAACAAAGGACGACCTCGCTTAGAACAGACCGACATGGCAAAGAGAAGTGAAGACCGGCTTAGCCATCTACGAAGCAATCCCGATCACGGCCACCAAAGCCAAACAGGAGGTTTGCAAGATACAAGTATCTGGCCTCGTCACTACCGGTCGTCAACCGCTGCCAATATGCCTACGTTGCTAACGCGCATGCCGCGCGGGAATTTGTCCCGTGGAACACGTTCACATCCACTACGTCAACAACTCCACGTCGACCATCACTCCCGTCACCGCCGATCACACCATCGCTATCCCGTCCCCACCAACCGCTGACACCATCCGCCCTGCCTTAAGCCGTGTCGAACACAGCGACCAGCTCCACTACTACCACCGTCACCACTACAACGACAACACGCACTCCACGCACTTCCCAATGAGGTATCTTCTTTCTGGTACCTAGGTGTTACTTTATCCTCAAATCTCTCTTTCTCTCTTCATATGGAAACCCTTTTAACAAAAATTCAAAAACTTGTTTATTACATTCGTCGTCTACGTTCATATCACACACCCCAGTCCTTAATCTGCCGATTCATAGATGGCTGTATTCTTCCACTCATTCTTTATTGTTCTCCAGTTATTTTTCCAGCTTTACTTAAAGAAGATCTAATTATTTTTGAACGTGTCATTCGAATGCTCGCCTCTGCTGCTGGTGTTTCCTATCATCTTTTAGTTGATATCATCGTGCAGCGACACTTCAACTCGGTGGAGCAATTCGCTGACCGAATTCTGAATGACACCGTCCATCCCCTTCATAATGAGTTAATGGCTGCGAAATCCTTACGCCTCATGCGTCGATGCTTCCGCCACATCCCTTGCCGCACTTCGGCCTATCGGAATTCCATACTGCCATTTCTAGCCCGGTATCTCACCTACAAAGATGTTGAAAAACAAAAACAAAAACTCGATCTTGGACCTTAAAGTCCTTTTTTCTTCATATATAATCATGTCCACCTGTCTGTTCAAAACCTGTTAATCTCTATGGTAATCACTGTGTACTGGAGAACCGTTTTTGCTGAAAGTTTTGAAAGTTATTTTCAAAATAAAGCAGTCCTCTCTCTCTCTTACCCCCACCCCCACCAATGGGGTTACGTCCGATGTCCCATTGTCGTCTGCCATCACCACCGATACCCCCACCTCCAGCGATGTTGACTACTGAAACCTGTCCTCATTGCAATCACACATTCCACTCCCACGTCGACCTTGTCGGTTACTTGCGTATCCATTTCACGGAGACTATTGAATCGCTGCCTAGAGCACCAACCCACAGTCGACGCATCCACCTCAACCGCCATAACTGCTCCCGCATATTCAGACACTGCATGGGCCTATTAGGCCACATTCAAGAAAACACGTGGAAGGCCACCGCCGGCTATGCCACACCACTGCACATTCCCCCATCAGCACCTGCACTACAAAACTGCATCATCCATCAACACACAGCGCAAGCACTCAACTGCCATTTCGCACTCAACTGGGTAATGTACTCCTCGGCTCCGTCTCTATGTGGCCCCTCCGCTGTATGTGTGATCCGAATCTGAGACTGTCACGGTGCTATCTTATCCTTCTGGGTCTTAAGGTTTGTGAGCGTCTGATTTGCCATTATTTAGCAAACCATAACTCTCTCAGCCTGGTGTGCGTTGACAGTTATTTGACACCTGGTTTCATGCCGCAGATATGCTTGCGCACCTGCTAAGTACCCAGGTCGTGCACATGGTTGCCCGGTCATCCACATTTTTCTGATCCGTTGCCATGCTGTTGTTGATTAAAATCCTGGTCAAGTGTCTGTTGTGGACCAGGGGTGTGGTGCACCGCCCAAGGGCGGGTCCGTCCGTACACACTGCACACTCTCCCTCCTCCAGTCTTTTTGACGTTGTCGTGATACCGGGCCTATATGGGGAGTAGAGAGCGGTAGATGCCGCGCAAGTCAACTCTCACTACGAACTAGTTCACATGCAAGTCACCGTGCATGCTTCGACTTGCTGTGGGATTGTAATAATGATAATAATTTTGCATAATTTCGTAATATTTCAGTCGCAGCAGGCTGCTGGCTTTTAGACGCACTTTTTCGGTCGCCTACAAAAATCACACTCCGTAAAAAGTGTCCAGGTATTTCGTGTGATTTGTCCCAATTGGTTTTTGATGCCCTTAAGAATTTAAGAATACTGTATGGAAATCACGTATAAAAGTATTCTTTTTACTCATTTGGCAACAAATCGAGCCTTTTCCAGATTTAATACTCGGAAAAAGCGTATCCCCGGTTTTCAAAAAAAAGTCGGTGGAGAAAGTGCAACAAAATAAATAGTCATTTTTAAATAAGTGCAGTTTTTGTGGACGGCCGAGGACAAGTCTACTCGGAATTCAACACCCTGAAGTGTCTGAAGTATCCTGGCATTAGGTCGAAAAAAGTCAATATTACAGTTCGACTTAAGTAATCCTTCCTAATCGATAACACATTTCGGAATTTTGCTTAGCGTCTCCTGGGATCTACCACCGACTGTATATATACAGTACATGGCCTAACCCATGAAGCGTAATGACAGAATCTCATATGAGAAGTTTTGGACGTCTTAAACGTTGAGCATTTTACTCACGTGTCAAGCCCCTTCAAGTAAATGTCCTTTTCTTGTGCAGGAAATGCGTCTACGCAATTTCATCAAGCAAAATGTTCATGAATTTGGGCAAAAGCGAACGTTGCAATATATTCCGGCAGTTTTCTATGCTGATAACTGTCCTGGGCCCGAATCGTATGTATGTGCGTGTTTGTCTTTGGTAAGAACATAACATGGCCTCGAGAGTCCAAATAAATGGACCTTGCCGCATTTAAAAATTGATTTTTGTCTCGTGCTATGCGTGGGAACTAGTTTGTTAACACAGGTTATTTTAAAAGAACCAGACAGTTTATTTATTTTTGGAAGTCAGGTTAGCAAATCTGTGCGATTTCGTACCCGAAAGTGCATTAATGACGCACGCAGACAATCCCTCAGTTAAATGGGCCGAAATTGTTGTGCCATTTAGAACATATTATGCCTTGACACAAAAGCGACTCTCACTGAATAGTCATTTTCAGGTTTGTACATATGAAACGTTATTCTCCACACGATCTAGTTGCTGCACATACGTGATTTAGAGATGGAACGAGCAAGGCATTAACAGTTTTACCATCAATATGGCTGCTCTGCCGGCATTTATAATCGTAGAACAGAGCCTCCGGGCGGAAAAAGATAGTTAGAATAGCAGCAATAGAAAAAGAATGCATGTTCCTCCATTTGTGAAAGAAATACGTTAGCATTCTTAGTGGCTTGAAAAAAAAACAGCCAAAAGTGTCGAAGATTTTCTTGGCATCACCCAGGAAAAATATAAAGCAGACAGATATCCGCCAACAGAATACGTTATTAAGGCACTACTTAAAAAGGCAACTTAGTAGACAATGTTTACTGACTGATCGAAAGCATATTCCGTGTTGATGTTTGTTGTGGAGGCATATTTTTTCGACAATGAGGTTTCGTTTTTCGGCGAGTATTCATTTGCAGTTTAAACGACTTACGTGAAAAAGAACGCGCAGACATATATATTACCGACAAAGACAAGGGAGACTGGAATGGCCATTTCTGGCTTATTAGCCGTCGTCAGCCAGCCATACCCAAGCCCGAAATGTGGAACACCCGAGCCTCGAACTCGCGACCTGTTGGTTTAGAAGTCCACGCCTCTACCCACCGGGCCACGAGCCCGTTGCCCTGTCGGTTTTCGATCGGGAATATACAATGTTAGGGGGCGCTCACCGATCGTTCATACGGAAGTAACTCGTTCCGTTTTGCTTCAAGGGCTCTCTCTCGAGCCTAACCAGCAGCCGCACGGCGGCGCATGATATATAGGCAGAATGGTACTACCGACAAAGACAAGGGAGACTGGAATGGCCATTTCTGGCTTATTAGCCGTCGTCAGCCAGCCATACCCAAGCCCGAAATGTAGAACACCCGAGCCTCGAACCCGCGACCTGTTGGTTTAGAAGTCCACGCCTCTATCCACAGGGCCACGAGCCCTATATATCATGCGCCGCTGTGCGGCTGTTGGTTGGGCTCGAGATAGAACCCTTAAGGTACAACGGAACGAGTGAATTCCGTATGAACGATCTGTGATCGCCCCCTTCCACTACCACGGGCCCGTGGCTCAATGGTAGAGCGTCAAACTCCCTGACCAAAGATCCCGGGTTCGAATCTCAAGTGATCCACACTTGGGGTTGGGTGTGACTGGCTGATGACGGCTAATAAGCCAGAAATGGCCATTCTGGTCTCCCTTGTCTTTGTCGGCTCCATCTCATATATATATATATTTCTGGAAGAAGGTAAAGAGATCTCTGGGGAGGATGATTTATTCATCTGACGTTTCACACTCATACTTGAGCGCATCATCGGAGATAGATTAAAAGTGGGAATACAAGGTTTAAATAGGTCTTTCTTACTCACTACTGATAGATCCACTGTTCTCTCTTCCCATTAGTCCTCCCTTCCTGCTCAAGTGGTGTCTGACGGCCTCATATGGCGCCGGTAGGTCGATCCTACGGTTGATCGAGTTGGCGTTGGATTTCCAGGCTTCGAAATCATCCTCCTCAGAGATCTCTTTGCCTCCTTCCATATCGACACCTGGGGTCGGCATTTTCGCCTATATCCATCATAATACCGGACGCGAAGCGCTTCGCCGAGCACGGCGCTGGGAAACATATTCCTGTTGACAGGGATCTACATATGAACAATTGGCTTTCCTACACAACTGTTTGAGGTCCGACATTATGCCAAGGAGTGTTTCTGTAAGACCACCAGCTAGGACTGACTTCGGTCGAGCGGTCGCCAGGAGCTGCGGCCGACGCCTTCTAAGAACTCTCATCAACGAGTGTCACATTCGCCTGGGAAAGTACAGCAGGGAAATCGAAAGGGAAAAGACAGCATGTGCATCATACCTCGAGATGGAACCCTTAAAAAACTTGCAGAGCTGGATCTCGAGTAAGGTGAACAGCGAGCGAGAGAAGAAGAGGGCCCAACTCCTGAACAAAATGAGTAGTCTAAAGGAAGCACAAGCCACACTACCTGAGCCATCCTCCGTCAACAACCTGTCATCCAAACAGCTGACAGACGACCAGATTAAAGTGCTTCAGCACGAATCAGGCCACAACAGAGGGGACGCACACCCAGTGGATTTTACCGCTGCTTTTGAAGCGACACTCTCAAAGACGAAGGCCACAGAGGGCACCAAGTAACCTTCTGGAGAGGAGGTACGATGAAGAGGAAAGACCTCTGAAAAGGAAGCACATAATGGAGCTACTGGACTACTGTTTGAGCACGTACTTTACGTTTAATGGCCAGGTGTACGAGCAAATCCAGGGAACTCCGATGGGATCACCAATCTCCGGCTACCTGGCTGAGGCGGTTCTACAAGAACTGGAAACACGGGTCTTTCAGTCCTACATGCCAAAATTCTGGATGCGCTATGTTTCAGTTTCGGTTTCAGTTTATTAAGGGAAACATAGGCGAGCGCCTTTGAACTCCCTATTGGTTACAAGTCGTCGGAGAAAAACACTGATAGTGGGAAGGCGAAAAAAGGGTTTTGTACATAATCGTTGACAGATAGTACGAAAAAAGTAATAAATAACGGTTACTAACTAGTTACAGGTAATATAAACAAGTTTAAGTTGGTGCCGGGTTATGTGAGTGGATGTAAGGCTGGTAACTGGGAGGCTTGATGCGCGTCAAATCTAAACTTAAAGGACTTCACACAGGAGGAGGTTGCAACATCGGTGGGCAGGGCATTCCACGCTGCAACCACTCTGTGACTGAAAAAGAACTTTCTTCCATTGATCCTTGCTTTCCCGGCGCGTAGTCTTAGAGGATGACCGCGCAAATTGGGCGTGTTAGCTTGTGTGAAATAATCAGTGGGATCTAAACAATAGTCTAGGCCGTTGATAATGCGAAATGCAAGTATAAGGTCACCACGTAATTGCCTATAGGAAAGTGGAAACAGGTTGAGAGTTGACAGTCGAGATTCGTAAGACAGCGCTCCCAGACCTTGTGTCATTTTGGTCGCCCGTCTCTGGACCTTCTCCAAAACGGTATAGTCCTTGGCAGTCCAAGGTGTCCAGGCCTGTATGGCGTATTCTAGATGAGGCCTCACGTAGGTGCCAAATATTTTTGAAAAGCTGTCTGGATCAAATTCCATAAATGCTCGCTTAATGAGTTGCAGTGTAGCCATAGCCGATTTGGCCGCCTTCGCGCAGTGCAGTGTTGGTTTGAGTGAAGATGTAATCCATACACCCAAGTCCTTCTGACTGTCAACCTGTTGCAGTGGTGTGCCCTCTAGGAAGTAAGTCCTGGGGCTGGAGGCTCTGAAGCCGCCTAGTTATAGAAAGTTGCACATACTTATATTGAAGGGCATAAGCCAGCGCTTCGACCAGTCTTCGAGCCTGTTTAGGTTTGCTTGCAGGTGGTCTGCGTCTGCCGCATTGTGAATAACTTTCCACAATTGAATGTCGTCGGCAAACAGGATGGTATCACAGTCTAAGTCCTTGACGCAGTCATATTTGAAAACGAGGAATAACGTGGGACCTAGGACTGAGCCCTGTGGGACGCCACTCACCACGCTTACCTCTGAGGACTGTTGACGCCTGACCTGCACTCTTTGGGACCGTCCAGCCAAAAAGCTCTGGATCCATACAAGAAGACGTCCACGAATTCCAGCGTTGCGCAGTTTGTGCAAGAGACGTTGGTGGGGAACGCTGTCGAAGGCTTTTTTGAAATCGATGTAGATGGCGTGCACCACACTACATTCATCGCGTGCTTTGGTCCAGCGTTCGAGCGTAAAGAGCAGATTCGTGAGGCAGGACCTACCACTTCGAAAGCCGTGGTGTGCATCAGAGAGGAGGTGGTGCTGCTCGAGGAGCTGCATCAAGGCCTTCTTAATGATCTTCTCCATGATTTTGCAACAGATGGAGGTAAGACTCACTGGCCTGTAGTTATTCGCAGACGCACGACTTCCGCTCTTAAAAAGCGGAGTGATGGTAGCGGACTTCCAGTCAGAGGGCAGGCATCCAGTAAGAAATGATGTTTGGAAGATCATGGCTAAAAGCTTGGACATTTCGGGAGCTAGCTCCTTCAGCAGCTTGGCGGGCATTGCATCAGGGCCTGGGAAGGTGGATTCTTTCAGATTAAGTAACTCGTTCTGAACAATTGCTTCGGTGAAGAATACGGCTTCAAGGGTAGGCTTTTCTTCGTCTTCACAAATGGGGGAGAGAAAATCAGGTTCACTTGTCACGACGGATCGGAAAAACTGAGAGAGGTTTTCAGCCTTATCCATGTCATCGGAGATTTCCATTCCCTCGGCTGTTCGCAGCAGTGAGATGGGGTCTTTGTTCCGCGTGCTCTGTCTTATGTAGGTGTAGAGGACTTTGGGATTAACCCCGGCACGGTTCAGAAGATCCTTTTCAAAGGCTTTCCGATCTCTAGCGATGAGAACTTTGACCCGATTTCTCTGTGACTTATAACTGCATATGGATTCTGGCGTCCGGTCAGCCAGGGATCTTTTCCACAGCTTCCTCTTCTTGTTAACCTCCTTCTTTAAGGACGGAGTCAGCCAGCGGGGTCTATTTGTTAGTCTTCTGCGCATGATTGGGCAATGGTTGGAGATGAGGTTGTGGACTAACTCTTTGAACTTACACCAAACCTCTTCGACATCGCCGTATAGAGTGGATGCCCAGTCGATAGGACTTAGCTCCCTTCTCATCTGTTCGAAATCTCCGCGCCAAATATTGGGTCGGGTATCGAGCGGTTGTGCAGGCAGGGAGAATAAGGTGTATTCCCACATGAGAACTACATGGTCACTGACCCAACGGGGGGAGGAAATTCACAACGTCGATATTGTCAGAGGACTTGGTGAACACCAGATCAAGGCAATTCATTTGCTGGCCCTCTCGAACTCTCGTTGGAAACATTACGTGTTGGGTTAGAAGCAGATTGTCGGAGGTGCGCAGTAACTGCTGGTCGAATGCTGCTTCAGAGCAGTCGGCTGAGGCCGACCTCCAGTTTATGTGAGGTGCATTAAAATCTCCAACGATGAGAGTAGTCGGTCGCGTTGAAAATAGCCTAAGCTCCTCCAGCAGTTGGGCATCAGCGTCAGGGTCATTTCTCGGGGGGCGATATACTGTCAAGATATCGAGGCTTTGAGAGCCCGGTGCCCTTATAGTCAGGCACAACGCTTCCGTACTGCAAGTCAATTGGGCACTTTTTTCTAAAACGTATAAGCCATTTTTAACAAATGTTACTATGCCTCCACCCCTCCTGTTTTGTCTGTCTTTGCGGAACAGCTGAAATCCAGGTAGCATGAGTTCTCTGTCATCAATCTGTTCGGAAAGCCATGTTTCTGTTATTGAGATAACGTCTGGGTGGAGGTCATGGGTAAGGATACGAAGTTCATCCAGTTTAGAAAGTACACTTTGCGCGTTGGTATACATGAATATGAGTTTCGAGTTCATGCGAGATTTGTTTTCAACCCCGACACGGGTCACTGGGGTAGCTGTGCGGTCATTCGGATCGGCTTGATCCAGAGGGGAGCGGAATGTCGTTTGACTATCCGGTCGTTGTAGATTGTCAAGTCTTTTTCTCCGTTGGTTTGTCGCGTTCTCAATTCTAGGACAAGTTCGCGGCGTTTCATTCTCTCGGTAGGTGAGTAGTCCGGCTGAAAAAACACTCCTTTATGGGAATGTTTCAGTCGAAAACGTCTGGAAAGGATTAGATTCGCCTGCTCATTGCTACCTAGGACAAGTTTCAGGGGTCTTGGTCGTGTCTGTGGAGCGGCGGTTGTACGGCTACCAAGACGAAACGCCTTTAGGACTGTGACATCTTCTGTTGGTTGCAGCATTTCATTTAGGAGTTTCTGGAATTGCTCTAAGTTAGCAGCGACTCGTTCCTTGGGGGTACTGGCGGAGGACTCTGGGAGGCCCTGAATTATGATGCAGTGATCCTTGTTAAGCATTCCTCTGTGTTCTGCGGTTTGGACGTCGTTGACTGGTCCTTTGCCCGCGTCGAAGTGAACTGGCGAAAAGGAAGGGGCCGTCATATTGGTATTTATGTCTCCGTGAAGTTCGTCCGCGGATCTTGTTGAGGCATCGTGAATAGTTGCACGATGTGGTTGATCGGCACTGCCTCCCATCAGAGGGCTCTGAAGAGAGCTTGACCCCCATGAATTAGAAGCTTCTTCGGCTCGGTTCTCAACTCTGTTGGCATGGGAATTCGCGGTGGCAGCTAATTCCAGCGTGGGTCCATAACCATATGTCATTGCGCTAATTGATAAGCCCTCTAAGTTAGGCTCCGGAAATGAGCACATTGTCTGGGGATTTCTACGGTTGGGCGTCAACTGCTCCTTTCCTTTGACTTCTTCTGCTGGCACATTTACGGTCG
>CACRXP010000151.1:1109998-1125244 GCA_902702965.1 Spirometra erinaceieuropaei
ATCAGTTTTATGAGAAATGATCGTCCACTTTTTGTCTAAGATACTCCTCTTCTTTTGTCGTTCGAGTTGTGAGACACACGTGATGGTTTCGTTCAGAGATTCAAACAAGTCAACTGGAAGCTGGTTTCGGCAAAACTGCATGGGACAGAACACGGATTGTCGGTGCCTGCCCCTTCAAGAAAGGCCGAGAGTTCCTTGAGGCCATGCACTCGGATGAATCGTGCATCAACCGTCACATCGAGTTGGACGCCGCGTACAAAAGTCTCAAGGAGAAATGGAAGAGACGAGAGCCAATCGGGACGGAATGACGCAAATAGCGGCCGCTCACGGGCGCAAATGCGAACGATTATCGATTTTTCATGTGCACTGCCAGATGTTAACTGTTTTCGGCACATTTACTTTCAGTCTGCGTCTGACGACGACCTGGGGAACCGGCGTCGAAAATTCACGCAATAAAGTACCTTTTCCCAAAGAACGCCTCTGCCTTCAACTTATATTTCTTGGGATGCCTACCTTCCAATACATATATATATATATATATATATATATATATATATATATATACAAAGGCTGGGTGACGGTAACCTCGCAACCAGCGTCCATAGAAAAGGGTCTGATTCTGAGATGATCCTCAATTATGGAAGCAATCACCCTGCGGCTCACAAAAGAAGCTGCGTCCGAACCCTCTTCCACCGGGCCTACCGGTATTGCAGCAATGAATATCTGCTGAAGAAAGAACTAGGCTTTCTATATCGGCTATTTCGATCTATCGGATACCCAGTCAGTTTCGTGAAGAACTGCCTCAGACGTCAGGCACAACCTCGAGACCCCTCCTCAGATGGAGAAACCGTGACGCGGAAATTCTTCTCCCTGCCCTATAAGCAGGGGACCTCAGAAATGGTCGCCCGTCAGTTAAGTCAGTTCGGTATTCGTGTTTCCCACAAGCCTGCATCCTCGCTGCGCACAGTCTTAACTCGAGTAAAGGATTCTATCCCCAAAGAGGAACAGACTAACGTCATTTATCGCATCCCGTGTGCCAATTGTCCCTGCGTATATGTTGGTCATACAGGACGACGCCTGGGAACTCGTATTAATGAACACAAACTAGCTGTCCGTCGCCGTGATCCACTGTCCCTCGTCTTTGCACACGCACTCCAGTGCGACCACCGTTTTAATTGGGATAACACCGAGGTCATCGCCACGGCCAACACAAAACGGGCGAGAGAATTCCTAGAGGCATGGCACTCTAACGCGGATAGCATCAACCGCCATGTTGACCTAGACGTCCATTATGAGGGCCTAAGATCACGCCTCACTAAGCCGAGCCCCACGCCGCATCAGCAGCCGCTAATCCAGGCGCCCGCAGTTCTGCCAACCTACCATTCTCCCTCCCCTCCAACACGGGAGCCGTAACGGCCCCCCCCCCTTCCTACCCTCCCGGCTCAGAACCCAGCATGACTCCCTACCCGCATCCCTCCTCACACGCTAATGGTTCGTCCGCCAATGTTTGTCCTGTCTCGTCTTTTAGTCTAGTGTGACTGTCTCACTCTCTCTTTTCTCTTCATTTCGTCTGACGACGGGTTGGTGTCACCAATTCGAAAATTCACGAGTACAACTCGATTTTTTCCGAAGAACCTCTTCCTTTTTCATTATATCGTCTCGGAATGCCTACCACTTCTACTCTACTACATATATATATATATATATATATATATATATATATATGTAAATCAGAGGGGGTATGCATTCCGAGTTGATATAATGAAAAGTAGAAGAGGTTCTTCGGAAAAAGTCGAGTTGTACTCGTGAATTTTCGAGCTGGTGACACCAACCCATTCGTCAGACGAAATGAAAACGAGGGAGAAAGTTATGTTGTCACAGTAGACCAGTTGGTGTGATAGGACAGAACAGACAACTGACGTGTGAGGGAGGGTGGGCTCCCCACGTCATGGTAGGTCACTGAGTGAGGGGCGGGGAAAGGGAGAGGAGGCGGAACAATTACGGCACACCGTGCTGGAGGGGGAGGGCGGGTGGTGAGTCAGTTGGAATGCGGGCGGCTGTATTCGCGGTCGTTGATGCGTGATTAGGGCAGGGAGCAGTCATTCGTGAACGTAGACCCTCGTAATGGGCATCTAAATCAACGTGGCGGTTGATACTACCCGCATCGGAGTACCAAGCCTCGAGAAATTTCCTCGCTCGCTTTGTGTTAGCCATGGCGACGACCTCAGTGCCATCCCAATTGAATCGGTGGTCGTACTCGAGTGCATGGGCAAAGACTAGGGACAGGGGGTCTCGCCGACGGAAAGCTAGTTTGTGTTCGTTGATACGGGTGCCCAGGCATCGACCTGTATGGCCAACATACACGCAAGAGCAATTAACACACGGGATACGATAAATTGCATTCGTTTGTTGCTCTTTGGGGATGGGATCCTTCACTCGAGATATTGCTGCGCGTAGTGAAGATGCCGGTTTGTGGGCAACGTGAATACCCAAGCGGCTGAACTGCCGAGCGATTATTTCGAAAGTTCCACGCATATATGGCAAGGAGTAGAATTTTCGCGTCACAATCTCTCCGTTGGGGGTGGGGTCTTACGACTGTGTCTGGTGCCTGAGACAGTTCTTCACAAAACTGATCGGATATCCGTTAGAGCGGAATAACCGATACAGGTGAGCAAGCTCTTTGTTCAGGAGATCGTTGCTGTTACAATAACGGTAGGCCCGGTGGAACAGAGTTCGGACACAGCTTCTTTTTTGAGCTGCGGGGTGGTTACTTCCATAGTTCAGGATAATCTCAGAGTTAGAATCTTTCCTATGGACGCTTGTTACCAGGGCACCATCGCTCAACTTCTGTATTCTCACGTCCAGAAACGGCAAGCTGTCTCCAATTGCCTCTTCGCGGGTAAACTGTATGGCTGGGAAGACGTCATTCAGTCTCTGGTGAAGACGTTCGACTTCGCACTTCTTTATTATGACAAAGGTGTCATCAACGTAACGAAGCCATAGTTTAGGCTTGATAGTTTGGAAGACTATCTCTTCTAGTCGCTGCAAAACTAGTTCGGCGAGAAGTCCTGATATTGGTGAGCCCATCGGGGTTCCCTTTACCTGTTGGTAGTACCTATTATCAAATTGACAATAGTTCCTAAGGCAAAGATGTAGCAGTTCTATAACATGCTGCGTTGGGATCTCAATAGGATTGTTCTGTAGGACGCTGTAGGTCGCTGTGGTCGAAGCCAAACATTGTGCGAAACTAGGAAATATATTGGTGGACAAGAAGTCTTATTCGCCATCGGCTGCCAATGAGTTTAAAAAACTCGAAAATACCATTAATAAGACAGTAGGCAAGTTGGGGAAGAAAGGAGCCCTTACGAGAAGGCAGGCGCTGGCTGCAAATGCCACTGATGCTGCGGTGGCTTGCCTCATTGGACAATTGTGGGTTTAGTCTTCTGCTGCTGGTATCCCTTTTGTGGTTGTTCAGTTGTTTCTGCGACTTACGTCCTGTCACTGTTATCCTAATGACGCATGACGACGCGTATTTCGCAGTCAAAATTTCCTTGATCTTCTAATGCTGTATACCGCATGCCTCCGTAAGTCTCGAAATAGAGGTTTACTCGATTACCAACCCTACACGGACTTTGCACACGCCCAATCTGCGTGTAGGAACTGCCAGCCCCTCATCGCTCCTTACGACTGCACCAGTCTGAAGCCTTGAGTCTTGTTGAAGCATTAGGTTTGATGGCTGATAGGCATCACATTTTTTGCACAGTTTACCTTTATACTTAGTCTACACGGCAACTTCAGTGCATTCTGCCATTGGGACATCTTACGCGAACTGCAAACGCAAGTGTAAAAGCCGGGAGTGGCCCTCCGCCCCATCGTATCCTTATATAGCACCCCTGCCTTTAGGTTGTTAAAGTGGCTATATCAGCGACTGTGTTTCCTTTATTAAGGAATCGAAGAAGACACCGAAGTCTGCTGAAGACTATTGACGCGTAACCAGCACCAAGAAGTGGAAACAGACGAATTAATGGTGCCATTTGGCGTGATCGCATTGTTCACCTCTGTTAAGCCCCGTCTAGCTATTGACACTATTAACTGTTTTCTCTGGGGAAAATATGATGAGACAGACCAACAGCTCAAACGAATGCATATCACTGAGTTCCGAGAACTGTCTTAAGACCTTCATATTCAACGGCCAGGTCTACTAGCAAAAGAAGAGGATACTGATGGGCTCGTTTCCGTCTGGATTTATTGCCGAAACGGTTTCACAGGGGCTCGAGCGGCTGGTCTTTGGCCCGTACCCCGAAGTTCTGGGCCAAATATGTCGATGACACTTTCTTCATCATCAAAAGGAGCGACATGCAGACTTTTAAGACACTGTTGAATTCAGTCTTTCCTGAAATCTAGTTTACTATGGAAGAAGAGATCAACGATGAGTTGGTCTTTCTCAACGTACAAGTTACAAAACCGGTACACGGAGAGATGAGAGTAGCGGTCCATCGTAAGACAACTAACACCAGGCGCATCCTCCACTTTAGAAGCAACCACCCCGTTGGTCACAAACCCAGTTGTATTACAACCCATTTCCAACATGTTCAAACACCGCAGCGCCGACAATGGCGGAAAGAGATTAAGTACTTGCATGCACTATTTAGACCCAACGGTTATCCGAAGCCTTTCATACACAAAGATTCAAAAATCCGCTACCACAGTCACAACAATCAGCGGTGGTCTACAGCACAAGATACCAAAGCATTGATGTTAGGTTTGTTGCATAAAAGGGTAAACACCTTGACGTAAGACCACAAAACCACAAGCTTTCAAAAAAACGTAAGGACAAGTTGTCTATGTCTTTTGACCAGGTACAACAGAAAAACCATAATTTCGCCTTTGAGGAAACGAGGGTGATAGGACAAGGCAATGCTAAAATGGCCGGACTGATGCTGGAAAATTAGTCCTCGGCAGGAACACTTAACAGGGCCATAGAAGTGCATCCCGCCTACCAGGAGATACGCACAGGGCTTGAGTCAGAACGGTCACGGCGGCCCCGTGTGGATTCGAACCGACGACAGCAAAATCAGAGCTGGATTGCAGGTAACGTACTAACCGCCTGTAGAGAACATTCACTGATCACGGTACCTGACCTACCTGTACCGGTATGCTTTTAGGTCCGAGACAGAGCCCCGTCGGTGGTCGCAAAATGACTTGTGGTGCATATGGGCATATGCATTTATGTTACATATATATATTATATATAATGGTAGGGGGCGCTCACCGATCTTTCATACGGAACTCACTCGCACCGTTATGCCTTAATGGCTCTCTCTCGAGCCCAACTAGCAGCCGCAAAGCGGCGCATGATATATAGGCAGAATGATATTACCGACAAAGACAAGGGAGACTGGAATGGCCATTTCTGGCTTATTAGCCGTCGTCAGCCAGCCATACCCAAGCCCGAAGTGTGGAACACCCGAGCCTCGAACTCGCGACCTGTTGGTTTAGAAGTCCACGCCTCTACCCACCGGGCCACGAGCCCGTTGCCCTGTCGGTTTTCAATCGGGAATATACAGTGTTAGGGGGCGCTCACCGATCTCTCATACGGAACTCACTCGCTCCGTTGTGCCTTAAGGGCTCTCTCTCGAGCCCAACCAGCAGCCGCACAGCGGCGCATGATATATAGGGCTCGTGGCCCGGGGGGTAGAGGTTTGGACTTCTAAACCAACAGATTGCGAGTTCGAGGCTCGGGTGTTCCACACTTCGGGCTTGGGTATGGCTGGCTGACGACGGCTAATAAGCCAGAAATGGCCATTCCAGTCTCCCTTGTCTTTGTCGGTAATATCATTCTGCCTATATATCATGCGCCGCTGTGCGGCTGCTGGTTGGGCTCGAGAGAGAGCCCTTAAGGCACAACGGAACGAGTGAGTTCCGTATGAACAATCGGTGAGCGCGCCCTCCCATTATATATATATATATATATATCAGGAATGGGCGCACACCGATCTATTGGCTTCACAAAGCAAACAAGCTCCGTATGTGTGGCAAAGGTCACGAACAGGCAACCAATTACCAGGCCGAAGTCGGCCAAGTCATAATAGCAGCGAGGAGGGACGACAGAGAATGCGGGTAGATTGATACAGCACTGTTTCGGGCTTATTCTGCCTTCATTCAGCCAATCATAACCCTGACCGCCAGCAGCTGAGACCACAAACACAAACATGCGCACAGACGCACCTGGCGCAGTCGGTCCACCACTGAGGCCTACCAGATGGGTCATAAGCACTTCATCGAACCGAAGTTCATCAGTGCCTCGCCACCTGTCATTCTCTGTATATATATATATATATATATATATATATATATATATGGAAAGATAATACCGACAAAGACAAGGGAGACCGGAATGGCCATTTCTGGCTTATTAGCCGTCATCAGCCAGTCATACCCAACCCCAAGTGTGGATCACTTGAGATTCGAACCCCGGATCTTTGGTCATGGAGTTGAACGCTCTACCATTGAGCCACGGGCCCGTTGTCCTGTCGGTTGTATATATATATATGAGAAGGTGATACCGACACAGACAAGGGAGACCGGAATGGCCATTTCTGGCTTATTAGCCGTCATCAGCCAGTCATACCCAACCCCAAGTGTGGATCACATGTTCCGTAACCTGATCGGTGAGCGCCCACTATCATGATATATATATATATATATATATAATGATATATGGGCGCTCACTGATCTAGTTTGAAATGCGTTGGTTCTATTGTGTCTCGGGGCTCAAACATGAAACCTCGCAGGCATTTGCACAGCGACTAGTAGTGTAGGTGAATGAGATGGTACCATTAAAGACAACTGAGACCCGAATGTTCATTTCTGGCTTATTAGCAGTAATGAACCAGTCATTACCAATCTCAAGTATGGATCACGTGACACTCGAAATCCGGATCTTTGGTCATGGAGTCCTACACTCTAACATTGCGCCACGGGCTCGTTGTCCTGTCGGTTGCATTTGGAAATATTAATTATGATCAATGACGACTAATAAGCCAGAAATGACCATTCCGGTTTCCCTTGTCATTGTAGGTACCATCTCACATATATATGTGCAGAACGGTATTAATGACAACGACAAGGGAGTCTGGAATGGTCACTTCTGGCTTATTAGCCGTCGTCAGTCAGTAATACCCAACCCTGAAGTGTGGAACACATGGGGCTCGATCCCGGAACCTGTTAGGTAGAAGTTTAACGCATCTAACCACTGAGTCATTGCCTCGATTTCTTGTCGGTTACGATATATATATATATATCAAGCGAATAATTTCAGAAATTATTCAGCGCAGGACATGAAGTAAAGTCTTCGTGGGATGACCGACACGGAATTTCAATGAACATTTGTGTCGAAGACAAGCATCTTCTGTAGAATAACCACGCAATGTCCATTTTACAAACAAGTAGTACTACGAGTAGCAAGACGGAAGACGCGGAAAACTGTCGAATTTGGGTAGTATAATTTCTAGGTTCTAGTATGCATCTGATATGTTCATCCAAGAAAGGTCGAGAATTTGTAGAGACCACACATTCCCACAGCTCGTGCATCGACCGGCATATCGAATTAGAGGGGTGCACAACAAGGTAAAATAAAAATGGAAGAGACGATGACCAAACACAGCGGCATTCCAACTCATAGTAAAGGCTGACTGGTAGGAACAACAGAGCAATATCTATTTTTAGGCACGTTTATATTTTGGGAGTTGTGCGTATTCGCTTCAAGTCTGGAGACGCACTGCGGTGACAGAATCGAAAATTCACTAAATAAACTTTGTTTGAGCCCCAAGGCACAACGGAACAAACATGTTCCGTAACCTGATCGGCGAGCGCCCAATGTCATAATTGATATTCCCGACCACAACCGACAGGACAACGGGCCCGTGGCTCAATGGTAGAGCGTCAAACTCCATGACCAAAGATCCCGGGTTCGAATCTCAAGTGATCCACACTTGGGGTTGGGTATGACTGGCTGATGACGGCTTATAAGCCAGAAATGGCCATTCCGGTCTCCCTTGTCTTTGTCGGTATCATCTCATCTGTGTCTACTACTAGTCGCTGTGCGACTGCCGGCGAGGGCTCTAGTATGAGCCCCAAGGCACAACGGAACGAGTGAGTTCCGTATGTACGATCGGTGAGCGCCCCCTAACAACATATATATATATGTGTGCGGACTCTTTACAAGAGGGCGGAAACTCACTGCAGCGAGGCAGCCGACAAAGTAGCCGAACTCCATTATCTTCGGCGGATGTTCATCTCCAACGGTTATCCTCGCAGTTTCATCGAACGCAGCAGGCAACCAAAGAAGGCTATAAGGCCAACGAGAGAACAACCCAAAGTGTGGCGGGCGCTACCGTATATTGAGAATGTATCCGAAGCAGTCGCTCGTCTCTTACAACCACTGGGGATCGGCGTCGCCCACAGGCCTGAAGCGACAATAAGACGTCTCGTCATGAGGCCCAAGGCCCCTCTGTCACGAGGCGAAACAGCGAATGTCGTCTACCGTGTCCAGTGTAGTTCCTGTGAGGCGAACTACGTTGGAGAGACCGGAAAACGTCTACAAACCCGCATGAGTGAACACGCAAGGGCAGTGAGAAGGATGGACCAACTCTCACTGGTGGCGGAACATTGTGCTGCCTCTGGACACACTTTCGCCTTCGAGAACGCCGAAATCCTAGGCCGAGGTACCGACCAGACAGCCAGGGAAACGCTCGAAGCCTGGCACACCGTACCAACTTCCATCAACCGCTGCACGATTCTCCCGGCGGCTTACCAGGCCCTACGAGTGCGATTCAACCAACGGAATCAAAGGCAGGAAGTCAGGACCACAAGCCCAAGTGAACACTGTTCGCGCCCAAACACCGATGACGGGGGTCAGCAAGCCGATAAAGGAGACGCAGGCAACGGGTCAGCAACCACCGAGGTGCACAAGGGCCGAGGCAAACGGGCGACAATTACGAGAAATGCGGGTCAGGCACAACAAATGCGGGTAATGCAGACGAGGTCAATGACCGTTGCCATCCCGACTCAGCCCACCCGACTAGGAGACGAGGAAGGGACCGGCCAGCACGACAGCAATTAACTCCTCCCCCCGCAGCAGATCCTGCACGAATAGCAGTAAGAACGACAACACTCCCGCATGCTCAGCACCCATAAATACTGTGAGGCGCCGTACAGAACCCACCTCCGACGATGGAAGCTTGTTTGCTTTTGAAACGTCAGGCTATTAAACCTATGGTTCCCGAGATCGCCTCTTCTTCTCATTTATCCCCGGGGACGCGCATTTTCGCTTTAATTGGCAATATATATATATATATATCAACATGAGTGAAGATTCGAGGTCCAGATAGATTATCCCGTTCATCATCCCCAAAAGAAGACGAAGAAGAAAAAGAGGCGATGCCATGGACCACACTGTATTGGTGCTGACGTTTCGGAATCTTTCTCGATTCCATCATCAGAGTAGTGGTAGGGTGTTTGTTCCTGCTAGCTCAGAGTTGTTCTGTCTCCCCGCCTGTCTCGTGTTATAGGCATGCCTGATACGCGAACTCTGACCTGCTTGCTGGCGGGCGGGCGATTGGCTTAGGTCTCTCCGTGGCCGTCCGCTGGGGCGCTGGTGTGACCTCTGCCCCCTGCCCGGCCGCTGTTGTCGCTGCTAGGTCCGCGTGCCCTTGGGCCCTCCCCCCATAATTTGACGGGCCGATCGGCTGCCGTTGCATGTGGGAATCGTGGTCGGCTATTTGGGCGCGTCGGTGGGTCGATGTCTCGCGTCGGTCGTCTGACAGCCGGCTGGCTCTCACCCCCTGCTGGGAAGGTGACAACTGTTGAGAGGGCCGCGATTTGTTCGCCAGTGTTGTCGGCCCCGTCCGAACTGACTGGAGCCTCGTACGAAGCGCCTGGTAGGTCGGATGAAGATCAATGGCTCTGTTGATTGTGTCCACTGAGGACCAACTTTCGAGAACCAGTCTGGCCATCTTGTCGCTGGCTCGGTCGATGACGCTTGCCTCCCCAAAGGCGAAACTGTGCTTCTCCTGTTGTATGTGGCCATATACCAGTGACAGCTTATCCTCGCGGTTGACTGCAAGCTGGTGCTCGTGCAATCTTGTGCAGAGGCGTTTGCCCGTTTCACCAAAATACCTTGCACTGCAATCTTGGCAAGGTATGCTGTAGACCACTGCTGATTGTTCCGTTGCAGGTAGCTGGTCAGAGTTTGCGTATCAGGCATGCCTATAACACGAGACAGGCGGGGAGACAGAACAACTCTGAGCTAGCAGGAACAAACACCCTACCACTACTCTGATGATGGAATCGAGAAAGATTCCGAAACGTCAGCACCAATACAGTGTGGTCCATGGCATCGCCTCTTTTTCTTCTTCGTCTTCTTTTGGGGATGATAAACAGGATAATCTATCTGGACCTCGAATCTTCACTCATGTTGATATATATATATATATATATATGTTGTTAGGGGGCGCTCACCGATCGTACATACGGAACTCACTCGTTCCGTTGTGCCTTAAGGGCTCTCTCTCGAGCCCAACCAGCCGCCGCACAGCGGCGCATGATATATAGGCAGAATGGTATTACCGACAAAGACAAGGGTTTTCCACACTTCGGGCTTGGGTATGGCTGGCTGACTACGGCTAATAAGCCAGAAATGGCCATTCCAGTCTCCCTTGTCTTTGTCGGTAATACCATTCTGCCTATATATCATGCGCCGCTGTGCGGCTGCTGGTTGGGCTCGAGAGAGAGCCCTTAAGGCACAACGGAACGAATGAGTTCCGTATGAACGATCGGTGAGCGCCCCCTAACATTGTATTTTCCCCATCGAAAACCGACAAGGCAACGGGCTCGTGGCCCGGTGAGTAGAGGCGTTGACTTCTAAACCAACAAGTCGCGAGTTCGAGGCTCGGGTGTTCCACACTTCGGGCTTGGGTATGGCTGGCTGACGTGG
This sequence comes from Spirometra erinaceieuropaei, assembly GCA_902702965.1. Taxonomy (NCBI): domain Eukaryota; kingdom Metazoa; phylum Platyhelminthes; class Cestoda; order Diphyllobothriidea; family Diphyllobothriidae; genus Spirometra; species Spirometra erinaceieuropaei. The sequence continues at coordinate 1,120,995 of CACRXP010000151.1, forward strand.
GCTAATAAGCCAGAAATGGCCATTCCAGTCTCCCTTGTCTTTGTCGGTAATACCGTTCTGCCTATATATATATATATATATGAAAAATAGAAGAGGTTCTTCGGAAAAGTCGAGTTTTACTCGTAAATTTTCGAGCTGGTGACACCAACCCGTCGTCAGACGTAATGAAAAGCGAGGGAGAAAGTTATGCTCCCACAGTAGACCAGTTAGTGTGATAGGACAGAACAGACCACTGACGTGTGAGGGGGGGGGTGGGGTGGGCTCCCGAGGTCATGGTAGGTCACTGATTGAGGGGAGGGGAAGGGAGAGGAGGCGGAACAATTACGGCGCACCGTGCTGGAGGGGGAGGGCGGGTGGTGAATCAGTTGGAATGCGGGCGGCTGTATTCGCGGTCGTTGATGCGTGATTAAGGCAGGGGGCAGTCATTCGTGAACGTAGACCCTCGTAATGAGCATCTAAATCAACGTGGCGGTTGATACTACCCGCATCGGAGTACCAAGCCTCGAGAAATTTCCTCGCTCGCTTTGTGTTAGCCATGGCGACGACCTCAGTGCCATCCCAATTGAATCGGTGGTCGCACTCGAGTGCATGGGCAAAGACGAGGGACAGGGGATCTCGCTGACGGATAGCTAGTTTGTGTTCGTTGATACATATATCTATATATACATGAGTGAAGATTCGAGGTCCAGATAGATCATCCTGTTCATCATCATCAAAAGAAGACGAAGAAGGAAAAGGGGCGATACTATGAACCACACTGCTGACGTTTCGGAAACTTCCTTGTTTCCATCATCATAGTGATGGTAGGTTGTTTCTTCCTGCTGGCCCAGAGTTGTTCTGTCTCACCGCCTGTCTCGTGTAATAGGCATGCCTGATACACGAACTTTGCCCTGTTTGCTGGCAGGGAATCGACTTAGGTCTCTCCGTTGCCGACCGCTGGGGCGCTGGTGTGGCCTCTGCCCCCTGTCCGGCCGCCGTTGTCGCTGCTAGGTCCGTGTGCATGCGGACCCTCCTCCCATAATCTGACGAGCTGATCAACTGTTGTTGCACGTGGGAATCGCGGTTGGCTGTTTGGGCGCGTCGGTGGGTCGATGTCTCGCGTCGGTAGACTGACGGCCGGCTGGCTCTTTTTCCCTGCCGTGAGGGTGACAACTGTTGAGAGAACCGCGATTTGTTTGCCAGTGCTGTCGGCCCCGTCCGAACTGACTGGAGCCTCGTACGAAGAACCTGGTAGGCCAGATAAAGATCAATGGTTCGGTTGATTGTGTCAACTGAGAACAAACTTTCGAGAACCAGTCAGGCCATCTTGTCGCTGGCTCGGTCGATGACGCTTGCCTCCCCAAAGGCGAAACTGTGCTTCTCCTGTTGTATGTGGCCATTTGCCAGTGGCAGCTTATCCTCGTGGTTGACTGCAAGCTGATGCTCCTGCAATCTTGTGCAGAGGCGTTTGCCCGTTTCATCAACATACCTCGTACTGCAATCTTGGCACAGTATGCTGTAGACCGCTTCTGATTGTTCCGTTGCAGGTAGCTGGTCTTTGGGCCTCATTATCTGGTGCCTGATGGTGGATTCCGGTTTATGGGCCACCCAATCCCAAAAGGGCTCAGGATTCTTGCTGTCGCCTCAGAAACATTTCTTATATAGGGGACTGCGAGCCAGAACTTCGGCTTCGCAGCGTGAGATCGTTCGCGGTTAAGTCCTCTTCAGCATTCTCGTATGAGGGATCGTGGGTAACCATTGTCTGTGGATAGGGAATGTAAGTATTTCGTTTCCTTTCTTCTCCCGTCGTTGTCATTTCAGTGTGTTTGAACTCGTTGGAAAAGAGCTCTGACACAACTGCGTTTGTGACCGATGGGGTGGTTACTCCGGAATTGGAGGATGCGTCTAGTATTCGTTGCCTTTCGGTATACCGTAGTTCTGGTCCCCCCATTAGCCATCCTTGTGATGTTTACGTCAAGGAAGGGCAACTGGTTGTTGTCCTCCTCCTCCATTGTGAATTGGATGTCGGGGAATATTGAGTTCAACAAGACTTTGAAGTCCTGGACGTCGTGCCTCTTGATTACGACAAATGTGTCGTCGACGTATCTGGCCCAGAATTTTGGGGAGTACGAACGGAAGACCAGTTGCTCGAGCCTCAGCAGAACAGCCTTGGCAATCAATAGAGACAGCGAAGAGCCCATGGACGTTCCCTTCTTTTGCTCGTAAACCCAGTTGTTGAAAGTGAAGAAAGTTCTGAGGCACAATTCCGGGCGTTCGATGATGTGCGTTCGTCTAAGCCGTTGATCAGTTTCATCGTACTTCTCCTGAAGAAGCTTGTAAATGGTGCTAATGGCAAGGTCGGTGGGAATGGAGGTGAATAATGAGACCACACCAAACGATACCATCATCTCGTCTGGCTCTATTTCTAGATGTCTGATACTCCTCAAAAACTGCTCAGCCGATTTCACCGTCCATTCGGAATCCTCGGTCAGGAAACGGAATCGTTGGTAAAGCTATTTCCACAGTCCAAAAGTCGGGGTGCCGCGTAATGAGACTTTGGGGCGTAGAGGTACTTCCGGTTTACGCACTTTTGGTAGACCGTAGAAGCGCGCCATGGCGGCATCGGTGGTTTTGCGGTCAGCGCTTCCTGCCTCTTGAGGGCTTCTGCCTTCCTTAACTTGTCAATCGCCTTGTTTACACTGTTAACGTGCTTCTTGAACTCTCCAGTCTCCGAAAGCTTGTAGGCAACTTTCAACAGACTTTCCAGTTTCGCCGTGAATTCGGCCTTGTCTATGACAACCGTCGAGTGTCCCTTGTCGGCGTGCATGGTTATGATGTCCCTCATCTTCCGCATTCTCAGGCATCTTCATGGCATGCCTATTACACGAGACAGGCGGTGAGACAGAACAACTCTGGGCCAGCAGGAAGAAACAACCTACCATCACTATGATGATGGAAACAAGGAAGTTTCCGAAACGTCAGCACCAATACAGAGTGGTTCATAGTATCGCCGGTTTTCCTTCTTCGTATTGTTCTGATGATGATGATGATGAGGATGATGATGATGATGATGATGATGATGATGATGATGATGAACGGGATAATCTATCTAGACCTCGAATCTTCACTCATGTATATATATATATCAGCGAGGAGGGACGACAGAGAATGCGGGTAGATTGATATAGCACTGTTTCGGGCTTATTCTGCTATTGCTATTCCCGATCACAAGCGATAGGACAACGGGCCCGTGGCTCAATGGTAGAGCGTCAAACTCCATGACCAAAGCCGCCGGGTTCGAATCTCAAGTGATCCACACTTGGGGTTGGGGATGACTGGCTGATGACGGCTAATAAGCCAGAAATTGCCATTCCGGCGTCTTCCTTACGCGCAGCACTATCCCGGGCAAAGGATCCCATACCCAAAGAGCAACAAAGTAACGACATTTACCGCATCCCGTGCGCTAACTGCCGTTGCGTTTATATTGGGCACACGGGTCGACAACTTGGCACTCGCATTAATGAACACAAGTTAGCTATCCGCCGACGCGACCCCTTATCTCTCGTGTTTGCCCACGCTCTTGACTGTGACCATCGTTTCAATTGGGACGGTGCCGAAGTGGTCGCCATGGTCAACACTAAACATGCACGGGAATTCCTCGAAGCTTGGCACTCCGGTGCAGATAGCATTAACCGCCATGTTGACCTTGATGTCCATTACGAAGGTCACCGATCACAGTGGACTGACTGGCGCCCACCTTAAGAAAAACAACAGCTAATGCGTGCCCGGACATGCATGATCTCGCCGACACGCCATTCCTACCACCCTGCCCTACTCCCCCTCCCTCCCCCAACACGATGAGCCACGGCGTGGACCCACAACACATATCCTCACCTCCAGCACCCATCACAAAACAATGCACACCTCCCCCTCACAAGGTCGTCTGCTTAGCTCTCTGTCTGCGTCCTCAACCAGCAGTGTGACAATGCCACCTCTCACTTTTCACTTTGTCTGACGAGGGGTTGGTGCAACCAGCTCGAAAATTTACGAGTAAAACTCTATTTCCGACGGACTTCCTTCTTTCATCATATCATCTCGGAATGCATACTACTTCAGTTATTCATATATATATATATATATATATATATATCAGGAATGGGCGCACACCGATCTATTGGATTCACAAAGCAAACAAGCTCCGTATGTGTGGTAAAGGTCACGAACAGGCAACCAATTACCAGGCCGAAGTCGGCCAAGTCATAATAGCAGCG
>CACRXP010000151.1:1132430-1162208 GCA_902702965.1 Spirometra erinaceieuropaei
AGCCACTAAACACTGTTTTTCGGGGTTCATCCAAAGCGAAGTGTGCAAGATACAACAATCATTAGTTCTCGGGCGAATTTTGTCTTTTTAAAGAAATTTCTAAATAAAGACAGCGTCGTTAACACGGTTGAGATCTGAGTGTAGATGTTCTTGTTCTACCTGAATGACATCGTGGACCTTGAATGCCATGGAAATTACCGGGAATATTGTACAACCAAAGGAGTCTATAGATATGGAATAAACATGCCGGATATCGTTGTTGACAGCGTAGTATCTGTTTCCTTCGCCTAAACTCGAGCCTCATGAACGCAAGGCGACGGTATCTCTCATTTAAGTTCGTGAGTTTCAAAGTTATGGCACGAACCCCATGGTCTTCCATAGTTCACCTTGGATAACTGTATTATGCAAAAAATAGCAAGAAAGTCACTGTTCTAAGATTCCTCGTAGGGCGAAACCTCCTAGCCCGTGTGTCTCTGGATGATTGAAAAGGGTTTAATGTGATGCTCGTTAAGCTCTCTGCGGTCATACGACACAAGCAGATATTAAAGTAGCTTATATATTCCGCCTTGTCTCTTCACTCGAAGAAAGGCTTTAGTGACCCTGCTCCGATCTGATGAGGAAAATTCATTAACTGCACTTAATAAAGTAGCTTCTCGAGCTGGTGAGAGATTACAAGAAGACTCATTCTGGGAAAACTCCAGCAGTTCCCCCTCACTAGTGGGCCCACTGCATCGAAGAAGTTACATTACCACTCCACTTTTAGCAACAGGAACCGGCAGCCAATTAAAGTCTTAGTGAAGATTTTGTGGAAGGAACAGCAGTAAGTCCTGGTGGGCACGTCCAAAGATGGCAGGTTGGGTACTTTGGAAAGATTTTATTGCCAGAGTGCTATTTGCTCATCCGGAAACGTAGTAAAGTAACTCTCACCGGTGGAGATTTCACCTACAGAAAATGTTATTCAGCGGACGCCAAAAAAATTGGCAAGTTATCTCAAGGTACCAACAGTAGAGACTTGTTTCAATAACGATGCCGTACAGTAGGTGACCCACCTAATGAAAGGTATCGGGATTTACAAGTGATCAACAGTCACTCACAAACCAGCACAGATAAATGGACCCATTTTCTATATTAATAAATAACAACTTGATGGAAGTTGAAAACACGAAATAAATAATGGTAGGGGACGCTCATCGATCGTTCTTACGGAGCTCACTCGTTCCGTTGTGCCATACGGGCTCTCTCTCGAGCCCAACCAGCAGCCGCACAGCGGCGCATGATATAGGCAGTATGATATTACCGACAAAGACAAGGGAGAATGGAATGGCCATTTCTGGCTTACTAGCCGTCGTCAGTCAGTCATACCCAACCCCAAAGTGTGGAACATCCGAGGCTCAAAATCGCGACCTGTAAGTTAGAAATCCACGCCTCTAACGGGCTCGTGGGCTAACGGGCCCGTGGCCCAGGGGTTAGAGGCGTTAGACTTCTAACTTACAGGTTACAAGTTCGAGCCTCGGATGTTCCACACTTCGGGATTGGGTGTGCCTGGCTGGCGACGTCTAATAAGCCAGAAAGGGCTATTCCTGTCTCCCTTTTCTACAAAATAAATATTAAGGTAAGAGTACATTGTTCAAAAGTAGTGTTTCAAAAAGGCGTGGAATTCTGAAAACCTCACAAATGGTTGAAATGGGGTAAATTTCTCTTTAGATGCACAGAATATCTGATCATTTAAAATTTGCATGAATATGACAGCACAAGTATGATAGTGTTTTACAATACCCTTTGTAAAGTTTACATCAAAATGTCTTTTAAAAATCAATTTAATGGCAGGTGTGGTGGTTTGCACACAGCCTACATTCTGAGTATAGATTCCAAAACAGGTTTGCAAGAATATGTTGCACTTTTTCGCTTTTGCGTCAACTGAAATGCAGTCCACTAAGGCGAACGTGATTTCGCTAAATTTCGTCGATTGATATGCCATAGGGACAGATGTTGCCAGATTGGTCGTGTCTAATAAGTTTAAATACATTTGGCGGATGCAATCGTAGACACACCATTTTGTGTATATAAAGAGAACTTCTTTTTCATGGAGTTAATTTGCACTTTCCCTTTGTTCTGGATTATAGTGCGTTTCAAATTCGCTTTGGAATTCTCCATGAATACTCCATGATTTTCAGTCCTTTCCGGCCGATGGCCCATAAAGACAGATTCTGCATTATACGGTGTTATTCGAATCTCGCCCGTCATATCGTCTGACAGCGTAGTACTTTAAAATGCGGATCTCCGGCTATTCTTATGCACCGCACAGCAACCACCAAATCAGTGGTGCTGGCCAACATGCAATCTATGGGCTTCTTCTGCTGCGGTTTATTTGTATAAGCTGAATTTCGTTAATGAGATCTCAGGAAAGTCTGTTCTGCACTCACACTCTGGTCAAGTGTATTGAAATATTCCGCCAAAACTGACCAGTTATTAACGCAACAGTGAGGACGATTGACTTCTACATTGAATAGAAGCTGTCGAAAAGCAGATTTTTGCAGCAGAGTGGTTTTTATCAGCGTCTTGAGACCAGTATTTAATCGCGCTCTCATAAGCACTTGTTCTGAGCCATGCTAACTTCCCGAACTGACCCCGGACAGCAAATAACAGTCGAGGACCTCACTTGCCCAGCGCTTACGCATAAGAAAGTAGACAATCCGTGTAGCGCTCATCCACCAGTTTTGGTACAAGGTCAGCAGCTGACTTTTATGTATGGTGTCACCGGGTGTTAACTTTAGCTACCCTAGTGTCTTCCTCAGAATTAGAACGCCAGTTGCCATTATCACATCGACTACCGATGGCGCTCTTTTTGAAAAGGTGATAGATATATGGGTCAGCCTTACTGGTACCAGCACCCAGATCTTCTATAATGCATTTTATGTCTGTGGGGTGAATAGTAGAATAAACCTTCAGTGGGTAATCAATAACTCGTATTTCAACCCTCATCCGTGTTAGATATGGCAGCACAAGCCGCATAATACCGTCATAGTTAGTGATCTATTTATAGGTTGGCGATTTGCCAAATCGGCACTCACATAGTCGATTTCTGCACTGCTTAACCTAGATAAAAAGCGCCTATATTACCATACAGAAAAATATTAGATTCCGGGAAAAGACCCCTATAGTCACTCACAAATCACACTTGGAAATGGGTTGTATATTGGAACATGGGTCCCCATATTACAGGTGATCTTGCTCTAAATGCTAGGGCGGGATAGTATAAAGTCTAGGGTTGGGACTAGGAAGAATATGACTAGGGTGATTATTAGGGTTAGGATTAATTTCACGAGAGTTGGGGTAACTCTAACTAGTAATTTAAGAATTTATTAAGTGCAGGAAATGGCCCCAAGTGTCCTCAACATGAAATTTCGTGTTTAGACCCGAAATTGCTACGAACCTTTGAGTCGAAGGCATTCAACTGCTGTGGAATAACCATGTAGTGTCCATTCCATAAATAAGTAGTATTATTCAACTGCATATCCTTGATTGCCCTCTGAATTTCATATGCTAGAAACCGCATAGAGAACATTTGGGGCCCACTGAGAAGCTACACCTCTCGCAAATCTACCGTGCAGCAGCAGAAACACTGGCAAAGTATCTACCGGGGTTTCTAGCTGGTACCTGTGTCAGGAGTAGGGTATAATACATCCGCTAGGGTAAATTTTAGGGTTGTGGTTGGGGTGAATATTGGGAAACTGGAATAGAAACCCGTTTGAATTTACTGCACTGATGCTTAGTATGGTTCATACTGCATTACATACGTAGGTATATATTCTGTTTTAACGTAAACCGGAATTCGCGGTTTTATGGTGGGAATGATACCCAACTGGTTCATTAATGATTTTTGCATACTAATCAACTTGCCTGCTGAGAAATGTGCCCTTTTTGGGATCAAATTGGACCAGGCATATAAAAGGTTGCGCTTTCGATTCACCGTTTCGTACTAAGACAAAATAACTCAGACTCAGGGACCTACTGGGATAACGGAACAAATGTTACAGCCATTTCCTAAGGAAAAGCCAAAATAATACAAGGACAGACTCTCATGTGTGTCGTTGGGCTTTTTGAAAAAAGCAAAGTTATTTCGTCAAAGGGTGCTAACATATTCCATAGCTCGAAGTACGATTCAGAAGTATTTTCACACGCTAATTGGGTGGCTTCATACGCAGTCACGTTTATCAAGAGACTTTGTACATCCGGCGGTCGGACTGTCACCTGTTCAGTCGCTGGCCTTTGAAAGTACATGGACATTTTACTGTCAACTCAGCAAGCTTACACGAAGACCGTGTGATTTTTCTTGCGTTTAAATCTCCTTAGAAATTAATGCACTAACGTAGAGTAAATCATCCGGAATCAGTTGTTTTACGCTGGGTGTGAAAGTTGATATGCGTATTCTAGTCGTGGTTCACCGGCTGTTTCAGAATAACCGTGATATATTCATTAGCTTTCAACAGACATTCAGTGGTATAGGCTTGGTGCGTGACTCATCATAGGGCTAGTATCTGTGCTGTCAGTACGATGAATCATGTAAGAGATTTTGTATGTTTTAGCTGTTCATGTGGCTCGGCGATACATATGCAAAGTATTCGCAAAGACAAAGCACCCTCGCTCGTCTACAATTTTGACTACCAGCAGAGTATCCGGTTAATGCAGAGGACCTATTGCATGGGTTTTATTGCTTTCCAGTTTATAAATTTCACTGACTCACTGCTATGGTAATTCCCTCGTCACTGTTTTCAATTCGGCCCAACCCCTCCAACAGGCTTCTCGATGATTTCGTCCCCAATTTTTCCCTTGATCATTTACATGAAATTCAGCAGTGAATGCTGAATATAGAGGGGACGCTGTACTGAGGTCGTAGTCTAAGGGCTGCCGCTTTCGGTCAGCGTAAATTACTTTCTGAAGTAATGACTACTCCAATTAGCCGGCTGTACAAGTCTTTTAATTGAATTGCAATGTTCTGAGGCGTAAGTAGAAAGCTCCGACTTGAAACATGATGAGAATAGCGTTGTCCATTTTTGCTTAAAGGGGGTTACTCATCGACTGCCTTTTCCACGTGTTGACCACTGGAATGTCAGACGAAATCTGTTCTAAGTATTTGCGGTAGTACGCATGATATTCTCGTTCACCGGCCATCTCGGGCTCTCCGCACACAAAACGTGTTTTTATTCAGCTAAGTAAGATCACAAGCATGCATTTGCATTTTAAGAATGGTCCAAAATGAATATTTTGAGGTTTCTGGTGAAGCTTATAAGTTACTAGTTTAAAGGCGATTTCCGTTTTCGGCGCTAAGAAACGCCTTTCTCGACTACGGCATTTAAAATTAAAACATGAATTAGGTATCCCTTCAATTGTGATGACCACTTGGAATGCTATCTGATCGTACGTTCAGGTCAGCTGAAAACCGGTTAGTGCAGCACTTAGGTCGAACTTACAATCAGGACGATATCAGGTTATTCAAACAATCCAAAAACCTGCTCATCTTACTTGTGATATCCACGTAAGTTTAATCTTTGGGAAACTCACACCGCCAGAGAACAACTGATATGCCATATTAGTTAGCGTATAAAACCGTTCTACCAACTACCTCTTTCCAGGCTTTTATACTAGAAGTGTATATGAGTTACATTTCGTGTCAGTTGAATTCAAAGGAAAAAATGGATGACTGTTAAAGTATGTTCTTCATTGCGTCTCATCGGATGACACCACGAGCTCTGTTCCCTTCCTCTTAAAATATGTCAGAATGGAAAACATTTATACACTTCTTCAGCTTTTCGTCAGTACTTTGTGTTAAACGATGTTGTCCAACTTGGCGTCTGTCAAAATAAGAATTGGTCAGGGAAATGCGTGAATTCTACGAATTCCTCAGCGAAATCACCAGCGCAGCTGGGTTTGTTGATTGACCAACAGACCTGAAAATATTTAGCTGCCTTAGACTATTGAGAATGGATGAAAATAATCAGAATGATCTTCGCATAAAAGACTATCCGGACTGATTAGTTTGCACGAAGTAGTCGAACATTTTAACAAAGCGACTGAAATCACCAATCAATACTACACGCTCTCAGTCAGGCCCATATGTTATCTTAACATTATTTGTGCGTTAATGACGGATGCCGTGATTATGAAGTTTCCTTGACATTCGTGGCCATCAAAGTGTAATCTTCCATCTTATTTAGACAAAATAAGATTACAAGCCGCTGCCACTCCCAGACCATTTAACTATGACCATTGACGTCTTTATTTTCTTCTACGAACAGGCTTCATTTATTCATCGGGTGGTGGTTGTAATTATATTGCTGGAGAAGACAGCAACAGGGTCTATCAACAGCTGCAGTTTTGCACGTCGGATAAACACTGGTAGCTTTGTGCTAACCAAAGAATCATTCCAGGTATTTTACTGGAAATCAGTGAGGCCCCGGAAAGCATAAGACCACGCAAACTTATTCTGTGTGCAGAAGAAGTTCTTTCAAACCCGTAACTGACAAGACTAGCAGTTAAATAATCCGTCTCCCAAGGGCAGAATAGATCATGTTTGATGCTCGACAATACAGTTACTGCTGAATTAATCCAATTTGTTGCCTTTCCTCCGTACCTTATAAGCCTCACCCTTAACAGACCCGACATATCAATCTTCACTTACACATCCAGATTCAACCCCAATAGGTTGACTTGATGAGACACCACCTCCAACGGTGCACCAGATTGAATTTGCATGCGTATGTCGGTCGATTTATCTTATGAAATATGTCAGTATTTGTATCTCCACGAGGTCAATGCACAGGACAGATAAGATGTCCTTGGCATCGCTCACACCGTTCGACTGGCAGAAGATTGCGACTGGCTTAGTTGACGGGCGGTAACAACCCGATTTCGATGAGCGAAGTGGGATTAATCACAGAGACAAGATAAACTCACAGCCGTCTCAAAATTGTGCCTCATTCTCATTAATTCTCGGCCTCGTTCCGTTACGAGATCTCATTTCTTGCATGCATGAAAACTGGCCAGTGTTGTAAGATTTTCTGATTAGGTGACGTGAAGTCTCGGTAACCAGATGGCCCAAGAATGTGGTCAATGACTGTGAAGTGTAGCTCCAGTCTGGACTGGTTCCGTCACAAGGTGAGGATGAGGGCTTATGAGGAGTAGTAGTGCTGTCTCCATTTGCCTTCACTGCTCGAGGTAATTCATGAGCTTAGGTTTTCTGTCCTTCCATAAATCTGATATGTGGACTAGGTAGGAAGACCCGACCGAAGAACTCTCGGAGACACCATAAAGCTCTTTTTCATCTCTTTGTTTTCTTACCTGGACCGAGAATGGATATGCTTTGCTTTATTGCCCGTGGCTGTATTTAATATGCCTTTTTTCACTCTAACGTCCTAAAGTTTTAACCTCAAATGGATAGAATTATTGTTTCTCCTCCTGTTTTCGCTTACATATGATAGTTCTGCAGTATTCATTACACCAACTTTATAGTCCTCGGCTTTAGGCAAAATTTCATAATAATAAATTTATTTCAGGCCTTCTGGCATGACTTCATTAATCGGTTTGTCTGGAGGTGACTGGATAAAAAACTACTACGTTTCGGCAGCTGACTGTTCCTAATCAATTACCGCAACTTCAAAATGTTGGTCAGTTGCATTAAAATTGTTAAATATGGAGCTATGAATCTCAGTTGATTCAAATGATTATTTTACCGGACACTCGAAAGTAAGACAACTACACGGAATTGTATGTCTTCGTGATCTGTTCTTCTTATGACATGTACATTAATTTCGTATTTTACCTACTTCTGTTTGGCGGATGCCAGCCAATGTGTCTTTGCCCGAAACTGACGCTGGGAACTAATAAGAGTTGTTGGAATTAACACCTCGGAACAAAGCCTATTAGGCTGGCCTCGTAAATTAATATGTATATTTGAGTCCAAATTCCTTAACTACTGCCAACAGGCAGTTAGAAACTTAAAACCCAGACACGTGTGTTTCACCGATCTTGTAGTCCTGCAAGACTCAGTTATATAAGTTCCAATTGGTCAACGGTCCCAGTAACGATTCCCGGCTGCTTTCTGTTGCCAGCTTTTGGCTTGGACCTGAGCCATTAAAACGTTAAATTACACTGTATATGTGTAATACTGACTGCATTCTGACAGCTTCTGAATAGTCTGCGGTTAGTCTGCAGCAGCTGATGAATTTCAGCCCAAATATGCATATGAAAGTTCAGAAACAGAGTAAAAACTTTTGTTTCGAAGGAATTACTCCACGTTCATGCAGGTATTTTTAAAGAACTTAAGAAAGACAGCATAAAAACTGGAGTTCATATGCCATAAAGCACACAGGGAAGGCCGGGGGTCTCTGATGAAACAAACCCCCTCTCAGATGCCTCATACAGCAGCGCCAAATCAACAAGAAACGTGCATTTGGGTATTTATCTAGTACAGTGAGTAACCGAGCTCATGAAATGTTGGCTGAAATTCTGAAATGCATTTTCGATTAGAATGGATTAATTGGTCGCGGTTGTAATACTAATTATCTTACGGCATATTCTTATAGCATTTCGAACTCGGCAGGATGTCGGCTTTTAAGTGCACTTCTCTTCAATATCCTGTAGAAAGTGTACTCGGTAAAAAATGACTACATAAGTAGCATGCCTTCTTCCCATGGTTTTGGAAATTCAAATATATTTTATAGAAACTATAAACAAAAATAAGCTTTCTTTTAGTCATTTAATAGAAAATCACGTCTTCTTTATATTTTATACTTAAGAAAGGAACATAGATAGGTTTTAAAAAAGTTTTCTAATTGCCGAATAATTTGGAGCCTAATCATTCGTTGCATTAGCGCTTTGTGACTTCAGTCTACAAGGTGCGTGCGTTCCGCGTAAAGAAAATTACATATTTTTCTATGCCATTAAAGAGATATCATACAGAGTCCATAAAATTTTGCATTGGATGTGGAATATGTTGTACATTTCATGAGGAGCCGTGGTAAACGGCCAGGTACGATGCTATGTGAATGGACATTTCGCGGTCTTAAAAAGTCTCATAATTAGAAACTTTTTTAAAACTTAATTATAGTCTTTCCTTAAGTATAAAATATAAAGAAGACGTGATTCTCTATTGATTGACTAAAAGAAAGCATATTTTTGTTTATAGTTTCTATAAAATACATTTGAATTTTCAAGACCATCGAAAATAAATGGAAAAAATGTATGCTACTTAAGTAGTCATTTTTTACCGAGTGAGATTTCTACAGGAGATTGAAAAGAAGTGTATTTAAAAGCCGTCATGCTGCCGAGTCCGAAATGTTATAAGATTATGCCGCAAGGTAATCAGTATTACGACTGCGACCAAGTAATCCTTCCTAATCGAAAACGCATTTCAGAATTTCAGCCAACATTTCATGAGATCGGTCACGCACTGTACATGGGCGATCACTGCGGTAAATCATTTAGTTGGAAACTAAGTTGGAAAAACATGTCTTTAGCCATGTTTCCGAAATTCAGTTCTGTTTTATCTGAGCATATGAATAAACATAGGAAAGTGTTAAAACTGACAATTCGTCAGCACCGTACCAGTACTACTTTTGACTCAAAAACTGTTCTTCATTTGAAGGAGATATGTGAACCATCGGTTTTTAAGTCTGACGAGACAACAATCTGCAGCCCGTTTACACTTCCAATGGAATAGTTGAAAACCTTGAAAGATGCAGATTTACGGTAGAGCGTTATTTTAAGGATAAGAAAACAAACAAGACAAACCTAGACTTAAATTCGAGATAGCCAGTTCTTCTTATGTGTACCTTAGGCAGATGAAAATCCTACGGAGGATATTCCGAAGTTTTTCGCACGGGAATTGTGTTCCATCGTTTTTCAATTAACCAGGTCTGTCATTTGCAAGTACCTTTGGCCTTAAGTGCATATTTTGTCAAAGCTATGATAAAACCTTATCGATGCTAGGTTTCGTCCAGCCTCATTTTTATGAATACAGCTGAACTAGTCATCAATAAAACATTCTACTTCCCATAAACTACTGTAACATCTAGTATGGGATGTAGAATACTATTCACAAGATTAATCGCGGGCTTACTGTGGTACGAAAGACTGGTCGGTCTGACTTAAACCATAAGGCAACTTGCTCACGCTAACATCTTCTGGGGCAGTTCAAAGGAGTAGATATGGTTATTGGCTGGGGAGATCTCGAAGGCGACCGCCTTTTTGGCCTGAAAATGTCATCGGATAAGTTTCTTGTCCCCGTCGATCCTGCGAACGCTTTCTTGCTGGAGGAAACAAGTACTCTTTAAATCACAAGAAGTGAAAAATTAACCTGCTGCCCTATTTGCCGACCCTAACCGAAGTAATGAAACGACAGCGTGTGAAAGCGACCAAAAAGATTCGTATTTAAGTAGAAATTCTTCTAGAATACCAAATTCATACAAGGTCAAGCATGCGCAGCCACCTCAAATCACATCAGATTTCTTGTTTTAGCTGCAAATAAGAGAAAATTTCCAAGATTCCTCAATGCATTTACGGAGATTGTTCTGTGGGAACTGTACAAGATCAAGGACATTAAGGCATCGATCTTGTGTAGAATTGTCGCTGATGCATTTTATGACAAATGTCCGTGACGCGTTATGCTCACTTTGAGGCACCACAATTAACGGTTCACGTATGCACTGGATAGTTCGAATTTCCCTTCTCTAATCGAAGTGGAATTCTATTCAATTAACTTCACTTATGGAGGCCTAGTCGATAGTAAACCAATATTCTTCCTTTAACGAAATAAGACTATCAAGAACGGGCTGCAGGATAATTTTCAAATTGTTGACATCGGAATAATTGGGTTTAGATGACTGACGAGCAGTAGTTCTACAGCTAAGTCCAAAGAAATTGACTTGGTATTTGATGAAATTACCGCTTGCCACCAAACCACCTGTGCACAAGGATTCAGTTATCTGTCGGTAAACGCGCGTCCCTTAAAGTGTTTATCTGACTAATAGCACCGAAAATGTAAAAAACAACTCGTTTGACATGTCCGAAGACGCTAAGTGTCTTGGTGTGCTCGCAAATGTCGTTTGATCGTCTGTAACCTTGCACACCCTATTTCATTGGCTATAGATATCAGCATTTATAGTATATTTGGTCCTACACAAGGCCGACAAAATAACCCTTTCAAGAATAGGATGAAGTTCGTGATATACGTTGCCTTCTTGTTCCTTCTTTTGACGGTCTGCAGAGGCTCGACTGAAAGTGAGACGTACGTCCGGCGGGAATTGTGGAAGGCCTGGAAATTGGCCTTCAAGAAGGAGTACTTCAGTAGTGAAGAAGAACTCCACCGAAAGCGTGCATTCTTTAACAATCTCGACTTCATTATCCGACATAATCAACGCTATTATCAACAGCTCGAGTCCTATGCAGTGCGATTAAATGATTTTAGTGACCTGACGCCGGGTGAATTTGCCGAAAGATACCTTTGCCTACGGGGAATTGTTTTGACGAAGTTAAGACGGAAGGAAGCAGTAAGCCTGCCACTCAAAGAAAATCTTCCCGACAGCGTAAACTGGCGCGAGAGAGGTGCCGTTACATCGGTCAAAAATCAGGTCAGTTATTGACATAAATACAGTAAATTGCGATTATAGGAGTTGACCTCAGTTTTTTGAATTTAATTTGCTAGTGTTTCTTGATGCCAAGTTTCCCAACGAACCGGCCCTTTCTTAAGGTACTCTTTAGTATGCACTAACCGGGCCGATAAAATTGCTCGAACCAATTAATAGGCTCGCTGTGCGTGCATGAAATAATGTGAAATTGGCCGAATTATATTACATCTTGTACTTGTGTGTAAAGCTTTCTGATTATTAACTGCTTGTAGTTATGCGACCAGCTGTCTTGATTTTATCCTCGTAGGTTCAGAAATGAAGTGGTAATGCCAATTTCTAACATTGGAGTGGTGTCGACTGTGGTGTCGACTGTAGATATGTATAAGTGATATACATATGTATAGATTAGCAAGCACTAACCTGCGACAGATGGAGATGGCGATCGGTAATCCGTCATGAATCGCGCTTAACACTTAAAAGTTTCAGCCTGCTAAGTGGAGCACCCGTGTCTTAAACTACGGACCACTTGTAAGCTATATTATCCGACGCAATTCTGATTGCTGACAGATGTGTAATCACTGTCTAAAATTTTACCAAATACGATAGTCCGACTTAAGGCCTTTCTATTTCCAATAGCCTGTTTTGACTCCAATCAATACAAGTAGGCCGGACCACTTTTAGGACTGTATGAATCCGACTTAATTTCTGTGTTCTTCCCTCGTCCGCTCTCGAAAACGCAATTTTTTCTCAAACTATTTAAATCCAAACTGCTAGGGTCAATGTGGATCCTGTTGGTCTTTTTCCGCAAACGGTGCAATAGAAGGCGCAATCCAGATAAAGACCGGTGCATTGCGCAGCCTGTCAGAACAGCAGTTGATGGACTGCAGCTGGGACTACGGCAATCAAGGCTGCAACGGGGGACTCATGCCACAGGCCTTCCAGTATGCCCAAAGGTATGGCGTCGAAGCTGAAGTTGACTACAGATATACTGAAAGGGTAAGTCACACTCCTGGCATTTCCATCGCCCCCTCAATTGTGATGCTCCAACTGTATTTTTTCGCAACTGAGGTCTTCTGAAGGAGACGAAAATTATATTTCCTTACAAGGTGCATTTAAAGTACCTCAGTCAGGGAACAAGTCTTCCGTCCTTCGGCCACCTATTCCTACTTGAAAAGCAAGAAATCAATGCTTACAGCAGCAATTCGAGAATGCATAACGGCATCGGTATGTGTGGGACAGGCGGAAACTTTCACTACTGATACAACCCTAAATACAAGTACAGTATTTCCTAAGCAAATGAATTCCAAGCGTGCATTTAAATGTCCCAACTGTGTCTGAAAGTACCACGGCAGCAGAAAGTCCGTTCCAGATTTCAACGACTATGTACGAGAAAGTATTCTGTCAGACTTCCGTATGAGCCACCTTTACCCGCAGTTTAAGGAGGCAAAAAAGAGAAGGCTCGCTCTAGCCAGTTCAGTGAAGTCGTCGAACTGCTGCATACACTCACGAACTCGAACAATCCAATGAGTCTGAATGAGGTAATCACGCATTTATCTGTAATCTAGAGGAAAGAGATGAAGTTCACTCAGACTGGTTTCGTGTGGCAGAGCGCCAAGATTATTCACTACCTTCGTAGTGTTGGTCTTAACCCGTCCCGGCAGTTGGTAATCCAGTAGAGTTCTGGAATAAGTATTCCTACACTACAGGGTTAGAGTTAGGGCGAGGAGCGATAGGGCTAAGATCATAAATAAGAAGTGAGAACAGGTACATCCTTGGAATTCAATACAGGGCCGTCTACAGAGGGATGGAGACGTATTCTTCTGTCAAACTGACAATCCTTCTTGATCCACGGGCGTCAGGCCTGTCTACAGCACATGAGCTCGACCATTTCCATATTTATTTATACGAACGTTCGTCTCAATGCGAATAACGCATTTGACGCTGGTTTTTCTGTCTTTAAGCACCGCAACGATGGTTTAATCGAGAAGATCATAAAAACGCAATGTTATTTCATTCCTCAGCATTTGCAGGGGACTGCACAAGGGCGTATTGGAAAGAACCATCCTCGCCGTTTTTCTTCTGTTACGGTCTATAAGGACCATACATTTGTCAACGTCAAACTTTTGGAGCCAACGGGCAGACCGCCTACTAAGTCGGTCCAGACTCTCGCGAAGTGTGTGTTTATCTGCGTTGGACATGATGACATCCCGAAGTTTTACATCAGCAAACATGACGGCAATTCATCCTAGGTTGTCGACGCAGTTGTTGACTTGAAAGAGTGACAGGCCACGGACTGCTGCCTGTGAGACCACCTAAAACGGATGTAGGGCTTGACGCCAACACACATGGTTTGCCACTTTCTTGTATGGAATTCTGTGATCCATATTAATAGCGGGCCTCTTATTCCACTTTCAGAAAGTCGACGAATTATAGGTCCGCGTAGGACGTTGTCGAAAACCTTGAAATCGGCCAAGATTTTGTCAACACCACCCGCATTCTCCAATGCACGAGTCCATTGTTCGCTGGAAAGCAACGGACAGGAAAACAGGAATGGTTCTGTCTGATAACGTGTTGAGCCTTTAAAAGTAATTTCACCAACGAGGGTTCAAGCCACGTCATCTGCAAGTTCTGCGGCACCTGCCGGTGTTTACGCATGATAGCCGGACCTACTTACGGAACGGGGCAGTGAATCACTTAAGAAGAGTAATAATTATGAAACTATCGTTTTTCTTGTCGTCTATAGGATAAATCACTCTTCCTCTCATCGACGCCGATTCTTAGTATTACCTGGACCTCTTATCGATTTAGCTAATGTGGCTGACTACTAACCAAATACAATCTACTGCCGATCATACTATGTGATCGATGGCAAGGACATCTTCTCTGTCCTGGGGGTTGAGTTTTGAAGGTGTAACTCCCGAAATATTTCAGAAGACAAATTGACCAACATAGGTGTGTAAATTCGATCTGATGCCCCTTCGAGCGTAATGCCTCATCGCGTCATAATGCTGAAGTTAAATTTGAACGGGTAAATTGAGAAGAGTAAGTCCGGTCGGCTAAGTGTAGAGTTTATGATGAACTGAGCGTAGAGGGACAAATAATGACACTAATCTGGCTGTGAAGAAATTGTCAAGCCTCCCACGTGGCCTTTGCTGCATTTCGGAAGCTGACTAATTGGCTGTTTGTCATTGCAACTGCGAAGTCTCTAAGACAATTTTTGCGCGTGCAGAATTAGCGTGTGTGACCTGATGCCTTCCGCTGCCACCATGAGGCCCAGTATTGTACATGAAAGGTGTCCCTAGTGAACATGCAGCAGCCAATACGTACCGAACGTTAATGAACAGCAATTTTTCTATTTGCGATAGCAACTCCAGGAGCCCTAGGGGAAGTTGCTCTGCAGGATTCTGCGAATGGTCATTTATTATACTTTAAAATGACATGTCCTAAAGGGTTCAATTCAGCGTTTGTGCATACTTTTTACACGGAAATACCGGAGAGGATATCACATTTCCTAATATGTAACGTAAGTTGACGGTTAATGTACAGCGCTTGCCGTACACTTTTCCTTAACAAAATCGAATCTCTCTCCATGGCTGCTATCACAAGTGGCCATCGAATGCTGCATTAGATGTAAATTTGTAACGTGCGCCTTGCCAGCAGATTAGTCGAAAAAGTCTGCAAACGAATTGTGCATTTCTGGGGGTCGATGACTATCCCTTGCTTCACGTAAAACATCTCAACATAGGTCTAAGAGGTTAAATGCAATTAATACGTCTTATCCTCTGTAGGCGGCACTGAACTATTGAATAAATACGCATTACTTACTCAATAGCTTTTTCCCAGACAAGGTTTACCTCGTGGACTAAACAGGCTGAATTAACGTGTCTACTTGATTAAGAGGGAGATAGAAAATTCAATAGAGGTTATAAAATTTTCTATCTCCTCTGCATTTTCAACCGTCCTTGCCGGTGATTCAAAGGAAAATTATAAGCGTTCGAAATAATGTTTAGGGTAAAACCTTTGGTGAAAGGTATGCCCAAACGTTTCTGTAATTTCAGTGCATTCTAGATCATGATTCAGAATACTTTATGACTGACATGTTTAATTTGCACTCTGTAGGATGGGGTTTGCAGATATCGTCAGGACCTGGTTGTTGCCAATGTTACTGGATATGCGGAACTGCCAGAAGGCGATGAGGGAGGTCTACAAAGGGCTGTTGCAACCATAGGCCCAATATCTGTCGGAATCGATGCTGCCGATCCTGGGTTTATGTCTTACAGGTCAGATTATGGCAAGATTGATCACTGCTTCGATTAACATTGTTATTTCTCAACTCTAAGTCCTACACTTTTGCCCGGACTTTGTGATGACAACACTGATTGTCTCGGTCGTTGTATCTGAGTCTTAATTCTTCAGGATGAGTATATATAAACTAGTCTATCCACCTCTCGACCAGGCTAACAAACTCAGCAGCTGTCAGTCGGCTTGCAAAACAATTACTGTCACTGTCTACTGAGTTGCTTGTATGCTTCCCTGCGGAAACCTCGTTGTCAAACTCCCACCACCTCATCAGACATTTCACGTTCTTAACGCGCTGAATTATTCTGCCACAACACCTACGTGGAAATATTTTTTCTATAGATTATCATATCTAGAATCCATTCACATGTGGCATCCCAGCCTTCAGGGTTGCTTATTGTTTAGGGTCGTTGTTAGTCAGCACCAAGAAACCGCGGATGAAATATAAGCAATGGGTGTGCAAGTAGTTCATAATGGACACCGTAACGCCAGACTCTCTGTCTACCTTCATCTTCTTTGTTGCAATCTACCATAAGCCAGCTTGAGACATAAATAAAACCGTCTGGCAGCCTTTTAAATTCAGTGTGCAGAAATAAAGATCATGAATTTGTGCTCTAGGGAGAAATGCTAAGCGAATTTTTACGCTCTCAGGATAAAGGTCGAAATTGGTTTGTATGGGAGGTTTCCCCAGGCATGTTTACCATAACCGGACACAAGTAGATCAGAGCCTTCTTGAATGAGCACAGAAAGTGTCGGTTATTTCAAGATTGCAGCTTTCAGGGAAAGATCTAGTCAGAGTGTCAAATATATGGAACTTAGGCTGTGCCAAGCCTGGCTTCGTGTACTAACAGCCAGCCTGTGGATTATTGATCCTTTGGAGGTGGCGACAACGTTTTGCGATTCAAACACAAGCAAATGATGGAAATGGTCCCTAGAATTATTTAGTGAAGCATGAATGCATTGTTACTTGAAGCAATATGCTAATATCAATCCCCCTTAGGACGATTTCCCATGATTATACCGTTGACTGAATGGGGACTGTGAGGAGATTGAAATTTAAATGTACCGAAATCAGGCGTAAACAAGTATAAGTATTTGTGCCTAATTAAAAAGCAATTTCATCCTAAGATCCAGAAATTGTTTAATTTCTTTCGAAGGCTCAAAGAATCTGCCTAAGACCCATGACAATTACGAATATTTGATGTTAGTTACAATGCATTTTATGCGTGAGTGCAAACTGTGGTGTCGACTGTAAACTGAGTTAGTCATCTACTATGGGGTGTCTACAAAGTCATAATTTGTGATAGAGAAAACAGTCTTACTGAAAGTATAACTCATGGTTATCGTCTTAATCCGGTAAGAAAAGTCATTTGGTAAGCGGGCCTTGAAGCATCAGGCAACCGAAAATGGACCTTCAGCTAAGCAAACATAAAGTGATCTTCTAATTAGTAGTCTTCTTCATATGTTGATTTCGGATTACTAATCTTTTCAGCCACGGTGTTTTCGTCAGTAAAACATGCTCTCCATACGCCATTGACCACGGCGTTCTGGTTGTTGGTTATGGCGCGGAAAATGGTGAGGCTTACTGGTTAGTGAAGAACAGCTGGGGAAGCTCCTGGGGTGAGGATGGATACGTCAAAATGGCCCGCAACAGAAACAACATGTGCGGGATTGCCAGCATGGCAAGCTATCCAACCGTGTAATCACCTGTGGAGTAAATAAACATCTTTTGGTATCAAACCGTCTTCTCTTGTCCATATTAAATTTATTATTTCGACTTCCCAATAAGCTGCGCTTCCTCTTACCCCCAAATTTATTTATCCTTCATATAAGGGATAGTCGGCTTGGCCAATAAGTTATTAATCCGTTTTCAATAGAAGCCAGCTCCCATGATATGTGTTTTTATGTGTGTATTAACCAGCGTTCTTCTAACATCTTGTAAAGAACCCCTTTGTGCAACTCAGCTAACAGTTATTTTCATTTAACGGTTCTAATCTCACTTGAAAAACTGACCTGAATAACACTCGCAACATTCACGAAGTCTATTGGACATCTCACACATTAAAAAATGTATTAAACTGGCTTCAGCCCGAATAATTATAGTAATGGGAATCTTTGGTGGAGAGCTTGTTCTCGGCGGAGGCGTATTTTGTTCTCTTGTGAAAAATAAGCACTGAAATGTGTCTGAAGACCCCAATAAGTCCAAAGCTGATTGTTATAATCAGGAAGACGTATCCTCTAAAGCTTACAGATTCGATTTTCACAACATTTGGCGGGTCTGAGACTCTAGAGAAGTCTGTAAAAAGACCCGAATATGGTAGGATATAATGTTGTGGTCAAAAGGATTGTGGGACGCGCAGCAAATGCTTCCCACAAATGCTACACCTGCTATGCATCCAATAACTTCATCCTTTGTCATCTCTCACGCTGGGTCCAGTATGAATCCAAAAAGCCTAACGAATAAAATCTGGGATTAAAAGATGGAGTCTCCTCCTCCTCCTAGGATATACATCTGGCGGCAGAGAAGGATGGGAAAGTGTTCATACATAGAATGCTGGAAGGCGTCACAGTCCCATTTAAGTGGTTGGACTGTCGGAGGTGCAAAGGCCTAGTCAGATGATTTTTCAGTTCACTTGCCTCAGGAATGCCTGAACTCTGGAGAGATTGTGGCTATCCTGCTAAGGGACCGGTTCTGTCAACATATCAGATTATTCTCATGTCACGAGCGTCCGCTTTGCTATTTTCATGAATGAACTACAGTGAGTGGTCAATCTCATAGAATGTTGGCCAAAATTCTGAAAGGCGTTTCCAATTAGGAAGGATGACTTAGGTGGGGTTATAATGCTGATGAATCCGCGGAGTACTCCTATAGTATTTCGTTTTGGCAGGATGTCGGCTTCCGAATGCATTTCTTACCAATCTCCTGTAGACACCGTACTCTGTAAGAAATGACTGCTTAAGTGGCATGCATTTTTACACTGATTTTCGAAGGTCTTCTAAATTTAAATATTATAAAAAACATCAACAAAAGTGTTCTTTCACACTTTTGATAGAAAATCACGTCAGTTTCATATCTTATACTCGAAGAAAGAGTATCAATAGGTTTAAAAAAGTTTCTAATTATGAGATTTCTTAAGACCGTGCAGTGTCCATTCACACAACATCGTACCTGTCCCTTCATCACTGCTTCTCATGGAATGTACAACATAATCCGCATCCATTGCAAAATTTTGTAGACTCAATATGACATCTTATTAAAGACATAAAAATATAGGATTTTACTTTTGTAAAACGTATGCACTTTGTAGACTGAAATCACTAGGCGCTAATGAAACGGTTGACTCGCTTCCAGATTATCCGGGAATAAGAAAAAATTTCAAACCTTATGATACTCTTTCTTCGAGTATAAGATATGAAACTGACGTGATTTTCTATCAAAAGTGTGAAAGAACACTTTTGTTGATGTTTTTTATAATATTTAAATTTAGAAGACCTTCGAAAATCAGTGTAAAAATGCATGCCACTTAAGCAGTCATTTCTTACAGAGTACGGTGTCTACAGGAGATTGGTAAGAAATGCATTCGGAAGCCGACATCCTGCCAAAACGAAATACTATAGGAGTACTCCGCGGATTCATCAGCATTATAACCCCACCTAAGTCATCCTTCCTAATTGGAAACGCCTTTCAGAATTTTGGCCAACATTCTATGAGATTGGCCACTAACTGTATATGCAGCCGGCACCTGCGTGAATCGTGAGACGAGTAATAACAATAAACATAACATGCCGGAGAGGCTGACTGCTGTGAAAACGCGATAGAGGCTCCCGAAAGATAATCTTAGCTGAATTTCCTGAGGGTTTATTTGACGTTAAACGATTGATTAAAAAATTTCAATCCCTCTATGTTAATTGAAGTTTCTGTAATGCACGGTGTATGTGAATACCGCCTGTAACCATTTTGCCAAAATTCCTGCTACTCGCACAAACCGAATAAATTGTTGTTGCAGAACGCTTTTGCGTCAGCATAACTTTTAAGGGTCTTAAACGGACCTTCAAACTTAAATAAAACCACTAACACATGAACGCCTCTAGTTACTGGCCTGGAAGAAATCCCCATGTGCCTGTGCATGCAGCAACACAGTAATCACCGTCTGTGGTATCAAAGTCGGGAAAACTAGAAAAGTATTGCCTTTTCGATCGCAAGCTGTCGGGGTAGCTCTTGTATCTGCCACCTCGTGGTTGTCGCATGAATGTCTGCTGCGTTTTGCTAAACATGCGGCAGTTGGTGCTTTGCTTGAGTTGAAAGCGAACCGTTCCCGACTGCTACATCATACGCGTACGCATCAGTGCATATCATCGTACAAACTGATTACCAACATATAATGCGTCGGAAAACGATGTCGTATATAGTAATATTTAATTTTTATTTGGTCTTACTGACTTGATTACAGCATTTTGTTGTTGTCAAAACACATTCAATCGCAGAATTTTGCATAAAATCTCAACGTTTTGTTGGGATGGCACCATACATGAGTAAAGTTTCTGCATCCTGATACATTATGCCGTTCATCATTCCATATATATATATGCCTACATATAGGTCTATGTTATATTGCGTATATCATATACGTATATGAGAAGAAAAGGCGATTTATAGAATCATAATTGCATTCTCCTGACGTTTTAAAAGCAGATCTGCTTCCATGGTCGGAAGTGAATTTCGTACCGCGTCTCACAGTACTTTTAGGGGGATGGCAGCCACGTTAACACGGCGTTCATTATACGGGTTCATTTGAATAGTGCACACGGGGGCGGCCGTTAACGAGATCTGGCGTTCATCGTACGCATAAGCACAGGGATCGCCTCCGTAGTCGCCGGGGCTTAGTGGGCAGGCGGTGGACATCTGTCAATCATCTTGTCTCTCGGCGGGGGGGGGTGGGGGAAGGGAGCGTTTAGATGTTGCTGGCTGTCCCTCGCATCCGCATTGATCTTCGTCGACGTCCCCGGTCGTTAGTCCTGTTTGCATCCCTCTGGCAGCATCTCTCTCCGTCTGCCTCAGTAGTGGCTGGCGCAGCAGTATTGATGACGGCGCCTACTTCGGGCCGAGTTGGGATGTGGCTACCCGCGTGCCCTTTCTAGGTTTCCCCGTCTTTGGATTCAGGCATGCTCAATAATATCCCGACCAACATTTAAGACCTACTGTTTGTGGATTACTTTGCACAAAATATACCGAAGGAATCTGTCGTGCAAAGGTACACAGACCTCTTCACCTCTGCGCCAGCTTAGAACGACCACAAATATTAGGAAGGCGATGTTCATGCATCGACCTTCGTCAGACACGGGTTAAAAAGAACTCCAAATAACCTTCAGTGGAGCTCAGCTTGCCACTGTAGGCAAATGGATACACATGCGCAAGGCAGTCTTACGAAATGTCAGAATCGCGGACGAAACGGCTTCCTTGATCTCAAAAGTCCGCCCGGCATTTGTCTGGTTAAAAACCTCAGCGTGGAATCACCAAGAACTTGCCTAAACAAAGAAACTCAAGATATAGAGAGCGGCTTTTCTGACAACACTACTCTAAGGGGTGGAAACATCGACTCCTACGCTTACCAAACCAAGCAGCTGAATCATCCTCAACTTATCTGTTTTCACAGAACGTTAAAGCTGACGTGGCAAGACTGGATCCCCGACACGGAAGTCCCGGAACGGACCAGAATCCTCAACATCCACGCCATGCTAAGACAACGTCAACTGCGCTGGAGGGACCACCTCGTGAGGATGGATGGCGAGCGTTTAACCAAACGGCTCTATTCCGGCGACGTTGTTACGGGTTCTCGTCGAGAATTGGGGCAAAAATAACGCTACTAGCACCCTACGGGCCTTCATTAAGAATTTACAAATCATTTCGGACCGGCCTGTAGTAGAGCGGTGGAGAGTTGCGCGGAAATTTAGGAAGCCAACCGTCTCTCCGCTGCTAAGGACAATAGAGTAAACCGCAAGCAGAAAAATCCGTGGGCGTTCAACCCAAATTGTACACCACTGTCATCGAACACAACCGTCACGACGGTGATGAAGACTATCGCACCTCCGACATAGATCACCGTTGAGAACACTCGTGACTCCCCCACTCCCGCTACCAACGACCGACCCCACTACTAGCAATGCTAACAAGCTTCGAGCCTGCCCTCGTAGCGATCGCACAGTCTCATCACGTATCGCCCTTGTCAGTCACCTAGGAATGAACCCCATCAGGACTTGCCAACCAATGTCAGAAGCACCATCATCCACCCGCCACAGCTGTTCGCACCACCCACGCACATTCAGTCACAACATGCGCCTACTCGGCCACAAGGGGCTCCATGGAAATCTGCGGTAAACCGGATAGACCAAATCCAATCACACATCTCCCTACTAGCCCATAAACCACACACAAGCCCGTCACACATCACCCGCCACAGAAACGGAGTCGTCACCTCTTACGTGTCTGGGAACAGCATTCATCGGTCCCTCCCTGTGTGGATACTGTTGCACTTGAAGTCATGTGCTATCCGAGCAAAGCACTCCTTCTGTGTGCAAAAACCTGGTTTTATGTGGAGCCAGGTCTTGTGTGGCACGTGCAGATGGGCTGTTTAGTTCAGCCAATCATTTGTGTCCTATCTTCGCACCAGATAAGTGACCAGCTAGTGCAGTGGAGTAGTGCCAGCCGGGAAAGTGTGTGTGAGACACTGAGGACACCACTCCCACGTCTCTTCGGCGCACTCCGTACTAGAAATAACCTGGCTCTCTTGAATCCTCCACGGTGCGTTGAGCCTCGTGAGTTTATGGGCTACCACCTGACGGTACAGCTCATCTGGCGTAGTCAACCGTGTCAGTGTTCTTGTGTGGAGTATCCGACAGGAAGACTGTGAAGCAGGCTCACTGGCTGCTTCTAAATACTTACCTTAAGAGTAACTCACATGAATGTGAGATCAGAGCCGAGTAGCCCCTTTGTGCGAAAACATTGTACAGGTGTCCGGGTAATGTGTGAGCGCGCAGACGGATTCTTTTAAACTACGTCGGCCACTTGAGCCCAATACTCTAACCAGATTACTGACCGGCTTGGACAGTGTATATGTATGTGTCACAATATCTACATCCCAATTTGGCCCCCAGCCAAGTCCCACTTTAAGGGGATCCGAGCGAACCCCATATGTTGTTTATGTGCAACTCTGGTTCGTCGTGCGTAGACCAGGCGTGTGTCACACTCATAGACAAGCTTTTTAGCTTTGTCTGTCACTACACTCGACCCCGCCTCCGCCTTCTTGACTCTGACTCAGTTTACTGAGGGAGGAGAGAGTGCAGTAGACCGTCTCTGATGATGGGTTCGAGTTGGAATCTGAAACGCCAAATCCATAGAACGCTTGCTCCAGTGACCGCATCTTCATTATCTGGACTGTTTCTTGGAACTCGCCTGTTTGCTTCTATCAGCGATCTTATATATAGGCCAAAATCTGCGATATACGTAGAATACGTCGTATGCTTTACAAGGAGCTTTGTAAACGGACATACGGTCGATGGGCGTCCCTCTAATACAAACGGACAGGCGTGTTGATATTTAAATAGATATTTCAAAGTCTTAAAAAGTCTCATAAGTACAAGTTTTTAAAAGCCAAGTAATACCCTTTTCAAATACCTACAAATCAATTCGGAGATATTGAAGGGCACTGCCTAGGACAGATCAACCTGGAAGGAAGTTTGGAGCAGACGTTTACGAAGCTAACCGCATAGCCACTGTCAAAGCCAAATGAGCGGATCGCAAGTCTCTAGCACCGTGGACCCACAACTCTAACACGCATCCCCTCATCTCGTGTGTACACTGCAACAGGCATTCTGTACAGTGATCCTCATTGTCGGACATCTTGGATAGTTAACGCAATAGCAAAACGACAGCCCCATCCACTACGTCCGAAAACGTCTTCACTGTCACGCCCGTCAAAATTCTACGAGACCAACAACGACGACGAAAAGCACCAGAACCGGTGAGAAACATCCAACGCCCCCCTCCGCCACCCACTATCACCTCTATCATCAGTGACATAACTCCCGCTTCGATGACGACTACCACATCTACCACTCCACTACAGGTAAGAACCCTCACGATGTCCTGCCATCCACCACTGCCGATGTGTACCTGTTTCACCCTGTTCCCATTGGGACTACACTTTCTCCTCGCTCGTCGACTTGGCCGGTTACTTGCGAATCCAGGGAAGTGTGAGTGACAACTCTTTTCAGGAACACCGACATATACCCGGTGCACCAGCCCAACTGCCCACATTGCCTAAAGACATTCAGTGGCCGCATAGACCTGCTCGACCACATGCATATCTGATACAGGAGAATTCATCTGAGTACTGACAAGTCAAATCCGTCCCTCACATATGAAAACATCCCCACTATCAGCATTGCCACAACGGCTAACAGTAACTGAGAAGCTACCAACATATCCTGCCCATGGTGCCAGAGCACACGTACATCAGTGATCAACCTTGTCAGTCACTTGAATTTCCATCAAAGTAGCAGGAGCCAAGCATAAACCCGTCGCACCCTATTCATCCGTCCATACTTCCGAGGACCATTCGGCCTCAGGACTCAGAAAATGAACGAAAAGTGCTTCTGAAACACGTCATCGAAAACGATTTCTAGTTCAAAGCCATTACCTGTCTTACAGTATACAGAATAAGGTTATGGCATCCTGAAGCTTCTGGGCAATATCAGGGCTTCAGGACTTGCACTGGATTTGTTGCAGAACTATGACCAGCCCAAGTCAAGGACTCCAGGATCCGTGAAATGTATAATAGAAAGGGATAAACGAACATGCTGCAAACATTATCAAAAGCGTATTCGATGAAAAATACAAAAGTGCCCTTGCGAACGTGCAGAAAGTTGCAGCGCATTCGAGACGTTGGCAGACAAAATGGAAAATTAAAATTAACATATCAATGTACGTGATAACTTTTTAATAAGTAATGGAAAATAAACTGACGAATCTGACAAGAACTACTGTGTCATTGATAGTGGATACTCCTCCAATTCCGATGACATGCCCTACAAGTATCTGTTTTGGTCGGCTCCCTCTGCCCGTTTTGTCTGACAACGTTGTGCTCTCAGGCGTGGATAAAGGGTTATCCTAGTGTTCCGCGCAACAACCGCCAATTCAATGGTGCCATCGAAACAGTCTGCGGGGTGGCACTTGCTGCGGTCTGAATGCATAAACTGGGGTCTCGGCAATGTGGCCTCTGCGAGGGCCGCACTCCTCACTCGCCTTGAACAACAAAGTGTCACTATGTTCCAGCAACGCTGAGCGGCCAGCCGCATTTCGGTGCGGCTGCATGAAAAGCCCGTTTTTGGTAGAAGCAGCTGAAGGCCCAGCTTTAGCAGTAGAGCGCTTTCCTCGAGCGTCTTCAGACAAATGTGCCAGCGTGCTCCCACCAGCATGCATTCTGAGTTATGTTCACTCCCGCCCTCACGGTTGAGGATCTAGCCTGCCTATCGCCTGTCTACAAGAACACAACCACTCTGCGCGGCAGTCTTTCCATCATTTTGGGTACCAGGTCAACAGGGGACTTTCTTCTGTGCTGACACCTGGTGTTGGCCACCTGTCATAGTTAGAAAGTAGTCACAAGGGTTATCGATGGCAAACTTTACGGAGACGTGGTGCATACTTGCTTCAGTTTTACCAGCGTGAGCATCCCGATTTCCAATCTGTGGTGTAGTCTTCTAACACTCATCCTCTTTGGGTGTTGGGATATAGAGGACAAGCAGACTTGCATTGTTAATTGGGCCTTCCGGGTGTCTGTAGGTGATGCGATGAGACGGGTTGCCCTGGTAAGTTAGCGCTTGGCTCATTAAAGCGGCGTCATGTCCGCTGCAGTTATCATGCACGTCACTGTACTGATGTCTGCAGAGTCCACCCGATGCGAGCACTTCGATTATCCCCGTAGTGGACTCGAGTAACCGGACTCACGACAAGCACGCTATATTGACGTTGTAGGTAGAGGGAGAGTGCGTACCGTAGGGGATTTTGTGTCTGAGTATTTGAAAGTGCGCACATCCAGCAAATTTCCTCCACAAAGAATGCCATTTCGCATAGGTGAAAGCCGGCCCATTGATAAAAGTTCCGGATGCGTCGTTTTCCCAGAATGCCGTAGTAGGAGTGCAGATTAGTAGGTCGTGTAGGTTCTTGGAGATTTGCGGGTACATGATTCAGGTGAACCACAATTTTGTCTAGCTTATGAGTGGGACCCCACGCCGTAAAACAACGGTGGCGGGTAATTCCTTATTGGATGGTGGACAACATCTACCTAAGGCTTGTGACCCATTTATAAGTACCCGATTCCCTAAAATCGCTGCCCAGCCACGCGCACACAACTCCATGATTCTATAAAATGCCTTAGAACTTCAGAAGGGTTGCATCACAATATAGAACTTTTACAACAAACGACTGGTCCTACTGGACACTGTTGCCTTCTCCAATTTTAAGACCTGACCAGAGATCAAGCTGACGGTACATATCTGACAAGTCACTGATTCCATCAGATGGGGAGAGGTTTGTCGAAGGCAGACTCTGGCTTAGATCCAGGGGCACAACAAAAGTGAGTACGGAATGCCTTTTCCACATCAGACTAAGGTACTATACGATTCCTTCATTGGCAGGCGTATGAACACCAACATGAAGACTCAGACCTGAAACCGCCGAAAAAACAAACGCTGAATGCGCAAGAAGAATCGTGGGAAGAAAATTGGGCCTGGAGAGTTGCGTGTAAGGAATAGGACGTTCGTGGATGATCCGAGTGACAGTACACTTCCGTGTACGTCACTTTCTCTTTGTCACTTACTCACTTTTTGGATTCAATTATTGCAGTTTTGTTCGTACTAACCTACGAAAGCTTATTGCATGTTACATGCGATGAAAGATGTTAGTATGTACGGCTGCTGGTTGGCAGCTGTTGGCCAAAGCGCAGGACAGGCAAGCAGAGGCCGGTGCAGCCCTGCGTTCAGCCACTCACTGTGTTGGGAAAACACCAGTTACACCGTTAACAGACAAATAAGTTGAGCAAAGAATATTGTCAATAGGTCACTGCATTAGCATGAACTTGTGTCTAAACTTGCAATCAGCGGTTCAGAGAGTCTCGACTGTCCGACAGGGAGGTCGAATGATTCGGTGTCGCCGAGAAATCGCGCAATTTTTTTATGAGCAGAGCTAGGAGACATGAACAATTGTACAAGTGAACCCAATGCGTGAAGACCCGTGTTTCCTGGTTTTGATGCCTAGGATACACCTCCCCGGAGTTTATCCAAAATTATAAAACGATAAAAGGGGAAACCGTGGGAGCGAACACAAACCGAGGGAGCCATTAAAGACACGACCGAGACGAGAAGACTGCCAAAGATTCCAAGACCATGTACGATGTGGAGTTGTCATGACTGTCTGACAGGAAACAGCACGACGGGTAGGAAACTTGCGGGTGAGTCACCTTGAGACAAAAATTCGGGATTCTTAGTTGCATACTTTACGGCCGAAAGCACGTAGAGAAGACGAAGTTGTGCCAGTTCTGCATTTGCCAGGTTAGCGGCTGTGATTAGAGTCACCAGAGCTAATGAATGAGTCGGGGAGGAGAGACCGTTGGCGAGGAATTCCGGGATCATTGGTGGCCAATCTATGTGGCAAACACACAGTCCCAGGGAAGGGAAGGATAAGTTGTCACTTGGAGGCGACCAATAACAAACATAAAAACAGTATAGTCGTCCACCACCTCGCTCCGGACCCAAGTGCTTTAAAAGGATAGCTTAGCAAAACGCAAATTTTTCAAGCAAAAAAGTAAACAAAACAAGGTGAAGACCACGAGGGCGGAAAGTAAATGCAGTACCGCTCCTTAACTTAACGAGACAATCACACAATTAATAAAAGCTCACAACTAGATATAAACCGCCGAACACGAACACACGCTTGACAGGCCATCGAGGAGTTAGGACAGGATGGTAGGTCAAGAAGCGCCGTAATAAAAAATAAACAAAAAGTACATCTTCAAAATAAAGGAACATGAGTGATGGCTGGGAGTCATGGCAAGTTATTGTTATTGGCAGCGTAATGTCTGCAAAAAGCCTGCGAGTTGATGCCAAGATAAGAGCCCAAATGACGTGATAAACAGCCTGCCTTCAGTTAAGAGGGGTCCTTCTCCATACGGCTGTCCACTTATATTTCAGCAGAGACTAACGTACGCCGTTAATAAGGATAATTGGACTGCTGAGTAAATATATGTAATGGAGATATAAAGGCAGAATTAATATTCTTATATAAAACAATGCATAAGATATTCGACGCACGGTAACAATCGGCAGATGGCACCCAAAAAATCCGTTACCTAGAAATAATGCCTTTAACAGTGGACTCAAACGCCTTCAGGCTATATCAGCGGTTGCAGGCCTACTTTCACGCACTACTTGGACTTTCCTCGACGGCCTAACATGGGCTGGCCGAACGAACATCGCAGGAGGCTACATGGACGATGGTCGCTGTTACCCAACCTTCCCCATCGTTACGCACGTACGCCGGAATATACGGCATACATTAGCATTATGGCAGTTTATTACAAAACAAAATCATTTTAAATAGGGTAAGTCTGCACAACATGGGACAGGAACAGTTCCCAGGCATCTGCCAAAGACATGGCATTAAGGCCAAACCAAAGACGATATTGTACTTCGTCTATGTGAGCCCACAAAACTCGAACACATACAGGGTCTCCCTCGTGGAGTTTCCTTTTCAGTCTACTCCAGTATGCCTCAATGGCATTGGTGTGCCGTCCGGTGGTAGGGTGCTTGAAGTTCTCTGATTGGTTAACAGAGAAATGTGGATAACCTTCTGAGGGAAGAAGATTATACGCCTTCCACTCGTCCGTTAGCACTATACTGCCTTTGGCGACCCATTTTGTAATAACGGAACGGAAAGCGGGCCAACCTCGATCATTAACCTGTTCAAATAAGGCTTTCCGTCGGCTAGTGTCGTACATCCCGACCAGCCACTACCCATACAACCCCTATTACCACCTGTCCCGTAAGACAGGCCGCTTTGGTTAGGCGGATTTTTTTGCGTGCCATTTCCCGATTGTTACGGACGCGCTTAATAAGAGTCAGAAGACGGAAGGAGAATGTTTTTGGACACTCTGACAGGCACGATTAGCATTGCTGAATGGAACAAACTGTTCGTTGAGATGGCTACTGCAGGCGTTGACGAGATATCAAAAAGTACTGGTTACAGCAGACAGCAGGAAACTGGCCATATACGTTGGTATTAATTAGAACGTACTTAGAACCCACTATAGAAGCCCCCTAGTGCTTAGCTGAATGGTCCTAAGCGTAGGGCTTACAGTGGTTGTTAACGTAGATACAACGAAACGCAGTACACAGCTAAGTGGGTGGACGGTCAACCGCCGACTTAAAGTCAGAGCACAAGCAGGTATGCAATGGTGAATGGAATAATCGCATTGATGCAGTTAAAATCTAGGGTGTGAACATTCAATTAAGATCTGTGCTTCGATTGAACTGTAAACGGATGTGATGGCCGAAATTGGAAAATAGAGGGCAAGTGTGAGCGCATCTTAGTGATCAACTGATGTAATACGTCTGATACGGACGAAAAAAGATGGTTTGATACCAATAGATGTTTATTTACTTCACATCAGATTACACGATTGGATAGCTTGCCATGCTGGCTATTCCACACATGTTGTTTTTGTTGCGGGCCATTTTGACGTACCCGTTCTCACCCCAGGAGCGTCCCCAGCTGTTCTTTACTAACCAGTATGGCTGATCACTT
>CACRXP010000151.1:1166416-1192215 GCA_902702965.1 Spirometra erinaceieuropaei
GTTATCACGCGCTCCGCCCACGCAGCCAGGTGGCGCAGCTCACGCCGTCGCAAAGTACAAACGGCCTCACCACGCCGGGGGACCATCGTGGACCAGGCGGCACAAACCTTACCTAGCCACGGGCGTACTCCCCTCCCCCCCCCGCAAGGAAGAACGATATAAATTTTCACAAGTTGCTGCACTCAAGCAATCTCTGAGTTCGAGTTCGAAAGCTTAGACAAATAAATATACTGTCCCAGCGATCGTCCCTTCGTCTTCTTTTAAACACTTTGTCATCGACCTCACGCCCCCATCCCATTCGCAGGCCCCAGTCACTGCCCAAACCGGTCAGCTGAATGCAGCGGAGAATGGGCGCGATGGCAGACATAGTCTAGTGACCTTGTCTGCGCGCGCCATATGCACAACCTGGCACCTCCAAATACATGCACCAGGATTCACACAACGGGGAGTTGGACGGCGTACATCTCACATGCGTGAGAGTGCCGTAGTTCACGTTAAGAAGGAGCCGTTACAGCCTGGCTGTCAGCCCACCAGTCCGCCACTCCACACATAAACACACGCTAGTTCGCCATCGCGACCCACTATGTCCACCGCATGTCCCAGAGCAGGATGGAAGCAGGGACAGTGACTTGGACGAACACTTACAGCATCTACCGTACTTCCTCCTCTTAACCCACCAGTACCTGGTGTCAAGACATCGTCAAGAAGGTCGGAGACCGGGAGGGCGCAAGTGGATGACACGGTCGAACTCGCAGCCTGGCCTTCCACTCCACACTCCCTAGTCCACAGAAGAAATGACTAGCTTTTTGACAAATAACAGCAATGGGGGGACGGCAGGGGTTCCAAGATGCGCGACATCTGCCGGCAACCGGGTCTGTCATCGCACACCGAAATGTTGGCATTTGTTACGGTGCGCAATCCGATACCGTCCGCCAGAATCCGATATCGTCCCCGTGTTCGTCCACTTCATCTACCACGTGGCTCGTTTGGGGGACAAACACACACACACAATACATAATCCTTCTTTCCCCTTATAAAGCCTTAATCGCGGCAAATGGTACTCAGAAGACCACAGCTGATGAAGTGATGGAGATGCCAGAAGGTGTCAAATGTCCGACTTACCCTTCCAGTATATTTGTAGGTCACATCGGCTTCGATGCCATTCCTCTGAACGTACTGAAATGCCAGCGGCATGAGTCCCCCGTTGCAGCCTTGGTTTCCATCCTCCCAGCTGCAGTCCACCAACTGCTGTTCTGACAGGCTGCGCAATATACCCGTCTTTATCTGGATTGCGCCCTCTATGGCACCGCAAGCGGAAAAGGACCAGCATGCTCCGCATTGACCCTAACAGTTCGGATTTATATAGTCTCAGAAAAAGTGCGTTTTCGAGAGTGGATGAGGGAAGGACACAAACAGTAACTTAGATGCTAACCAGTCCTTCACCTAAGATCCTGTATACTCGTGTTGACTAAAGCCAAAGCCCGCTGCTTGAAAAATCTGAGCGTTTCAATCGAAACGCTTTCTTTTGCTCATTTGATAGGAAATCACATTGTCTTCATATCTTATGTCCGGAGTTTATGTATATTTAGGTTTCAAAGAGTTTCTAATAATGAGATTTTTAAGACCGTTCGACGTCCATGCATGCAAGACCGCACATGTCCGTTTACTACTGCTCCTCCTGAAATATACAACACAGTCCGGATCCATTGCAAAATTTCGCGAACTCTATGTGGTATCTTCTTATAGGCATAGAGGAATATATGATTTTACTTACGCGGAAATTGTGCCCCTTATAGACTGAAATTTCTAAACGCTGATGCAATGGCAGATCAAGCTGAAAATTATTCGAAAATTGGTAAACATTTTTAAAACCTAAATACGCACTTTTTCGGGCATAAAATATGAAGACAATGTGATTTTCTGCCAAGTTGGCAAAATAAAGCATATTTTGTGCATATTTTGTATAAAGCATATTTGGATTTATAAGGACGTCGAAAATCAATAGGAAAAATGCATGTTACATAAGTGGTCCTTTTTTACCGAGTGTAGTTTCTGCAGGAGATCAAAAAGAAGTGCATTCTAAAGCCGACATCCTGAAGAGTCCGAAATGTTGTAGGGTTGTGCTGCCTGATAATCAGTAAAACAACCCCAAGTATGTAATCCCTCCTAACCGAGAACACATTCAAGAATTTCGGCCAACGTTTCACGAGATCGGTCACGCACTATATATATATATATATATATGGTAAATGTATTATACCGTACTCCCGACATATATACTTGCTAAAAGCCCAGACACGTGTTTCGCCAATATTCTGCCGCTGTGTGACACAGCTGCGAGGGGTTCGGCTCTTCGGTGGGACCCCCAGCATTCTCTAACAGTTTCTGGTATATAAACTCCAGAGAATAATCAAGCGAATAATTTCAGAAATTAGTCTGTACAGGACTTGGAGTTAAATCTCCGGGACGTGACTTTTTAGGGTCAAAACTGAAACCAGAAACCGCTAGAGAACGCTGGTGGTCCCACTGAAGAGCCGAACCCCTCGCAGCTGTGTCACACAGCGGCAAAATATCGGCGAAACACGTGTCTGGATTTTTAGCGAGTATCTACGTCGGGAGTACGGTATAATACCTTTACTATATGGATTTCATACCACTCGTAGTATTACTTGTTTGTAGAATGGCCATTACGTGGTTATTCCACAGAAGTTGATTGTCTGCGACTCAAATGTTCATTGAAATTTCGGTTCTTACCCTAAAATGTCACGTCCCGAAGATTTAACTCCAAGTCCTGCACTGAGTTAATTCTGAGATTATAAGCTTGATATATATATATATATATATATCGGCAGACTGGCAAACCCGACAAAGACAAGGAAAACTGGAATGGCCATTTCTGGCTTATTAGTCGTCGTCAGCCAGTCATACCCAACCCCGAAGTGTAAAACCCCCCGAAGCTCGAATGCCATTCTGCCTATATCATGCACCGCTGTGCGGCTGCTGGTTGCGCTCGAGAGAGAGCCCGTAAGGCACAACGGAACCAGTGAGTTCCGTAAGAACGATCGGTGAGCACCCCTATCATTTTATATTTCCGATTGAAGACCGACAGGGCAACGAGCTCGTGGCTCAGTGGTTAGGGTCGTGGACTTCTAACTAACACGTCGCGAGTTCGAGCCTTGAGGATTCCACACTTCGGGGTTGGGTATGACTGGCTGACGACGGCTAATAGGCCAGAAATGGTCTTTCCCGTCCCCCTTGTCCTTGTCGGTAATGCCACTTTGCCTATATCATGCGCCGCTGTGCGGTTGCTGGTTGGGCTCGAAAGAGAGCCCATAAGGTACAAGGGAACAAGTGAGTTCCGTAAGAACGATCGGTGAACGCTCCCTACTATACATATAAATAGATATTTCTGATTTCTGCGTTACTTCGCGGTAAATACACCGCAAATGGACTGTTAGATATACATATAATGACATAAGAGGGATATTACTAGGCGCTTGCTGCTGCCGAACTCTGCGCTTTGTGGTGATACTTGACGAACGTGTCGATGGTAATTCAAAAGCACTACTGTCACATCTTAAGCTGACAGACGAAACGAAGTTAAGTTTCTCTTCGGCCTATTTAACATTTCCCGAAATAAATATGAAAGTCAAGGTCTTAACTGCCGTAGCGACATGGGATTTCGACTGTACTTATCGTATTTCAGAAATCGGAAGATAGTGAACATTTTTAATGTTAATGCGCGCAATTGATGACACAAATTACGCTCAGAAATATTTTCACATTGATGTTTTTCAGTCATTGAAAATGCATTACATCAGAAAATGTAGCATTAAAGTAGTCATTAATCTAAGCCGTGCGAACTATACTCAAATGCGCTAAAATGAGTAAAATGCAGAAGACGGTTCTGCGGCAGCTTGTCGATGATAATCTTCCACCGTCGCAATTTAATGCCTACTTCACTATATATCCTTAAAATCAATTCATTTTTGATTCGAACTTCAGCCTGAATATGCTTACAATTTAAGAAGGAAGTTAAAATGGGTCATGCACATCTTGAGGCATCAGATGTCACTTCAATCCCGTGCTACTCCCATATCTTGCCATGTTAATGCTATTAGGCGTTCCACCAGTACAAATTCTAGAAGGGTGACAGTGGCATTCCCACGACACAGAATTAAAGTGAATTCAGCTCTAAATGCAGTCAAATGGGCCTAAGTAAAGAAAGGACAGAATGTGTCACCTAACCCGGGAATATTAAATAATTCCTTTAGAAATAGCCATTTAGTCGGAGAGCGAAGACAGTAAGAGTCAAAGATCTAGCCAGTTAAAGTAAACTGAAGTCCATAACAAACTGCAATTTAATATCATTAAGTCAATATCTGACCTGATTTTTGACCGATGTAACGGCACCTCTCTCGTGCCAGTTTACGCTATCGGGAAGATTTTCTTTCAGTGGCACGCTTGCTGCTTCCTTCCGTCTTAACTTCGTCAGAACACTTCCCCGTAAACAAAGATATCTTTCAGCAAACTCACGAGGCGTCAGGTCACTAAAATCATTTAATCGCACTGCATAGGATTCCAGCTGCTGATAATAGCGTTGATTATGTCGAATAATGAAGTCGAGATTGTTAAAGAATGCCCGCTTTCGGTGGAGTTCTTCTTCACTACTGAAGTACTCCTTCTTGAAGGCCAATTTCCAGGCCTTCCACAATTCCCGCCGAACGTACGTCTCACTTCCGGTCCAGCCTCTGCAGACCGTCAAAAGAAGGAACAAGAACGGAACGTATATCCGGAACTTCATGGTATCCTCGAACGACTTATTTTTTCGTACTTGTGTAGGACCAAATATACTATAAATGCTGATACTATAGCCAATGAAATAAAGTGTGCAAGGTTACAGACGATCAAACGACATTTGCGAGCACACGAAGACGCTTAGCGTCTTCGGACATGTCAAACGAGTTGTTTTTTAGGTTTTCGGTGCTATTAGTCAGATAAACACCCTAAGAGACGCGCGTTTACGACAGATAACTGAATCCTTGTGCACAGGAGTTTGGTGGCAGGTCATACACCTGACAGAATGGTTTAAATTAATACCAAGTCAATTCCTATGGACTTATCTCTAGAACTATTGCCCAGCAGGCTTCTAAGCCCAGTTATTCAGATGTCAACAATTTGAAAAACGTCATGCTGCCCTTTCTAGATGGCCTTTTTTGGTGAAACGAAAGATACCGGGCTTGTATCGATTAGACACCCAGTAATCCATCTGACAGGCTAATTATGAACTTGTTGTTGACGAAGAACAGACAGTGAATAATCATGCGTCACCTATTACCGGCCACTCATAGGTGCAGTTAATTGAACACAGTTCCATTTTAATCAAAGAGATGAAACTCAACTTGCCTGACAGTCCGACCGTCCTGATCGACGACGCACACCGTGTAGTCGACGACATGGTGAAAGCAGGGACGGTGACGTGACCATGATTACTGTTATATTGATGGCAGACTTGCGCCGTGTCTACCGCACTCCTCCTCCTCCTCCCCCTCCTCCTGCCCCTCCTCCTTCCCCTCCTGCTTCTCCTCCTCCTCCCCGAATCTGTTCTGTTGTCAAGAAAGAGTCAAGAAACACAGAGACGCAGAAATGACTGGCGAAAACTACCACATTCCCTGGTCCACAACGTACATTGAGTAGGCTTTTACACCAAGAAAGGAACCGAGGGACGACTCAGAGCGCCACTGGGTAAGAGTACCACATAGGCCACATTCAGAAGGAGCCATTACACCCTGACTCCCAGTTCGCCATTCAGCTACTCCACAAAAACACACTGGTCTGACTGCAAGGTCTCAGTCATCCCGTCAGTTGGCAGTCTTCCAATCTACCGTTTTTTGCTCACCGTGGCGGATGCAATCGCACCAGATTTTTTATAGAGCGAAATATGCGCCGGAACCATAGACCTCATTCTCTCTTTACAATTAAAGATACCAGTATTCTGTTCAAGCCTGTCATGTAACTGTTGCTGGAATTGGTTGCAATGTTTGACCGAGCTAGGAAGTCCGTCTGTTTGCGCCATGTGTACGAAACACCCGCCAAACTCGGATCTCACATGTTTGAGAGAGCGCCCTTACGAAGGACCTATCACAGTCTGACTCTCAATCCACCAGTCTGTCATTCAATATACAAACACACAAAAAGGCTGCCTATGTGGTCTGAGTTTTGAAGCGTCATGTTGCGACTTTCCAAACTGCGGCCTCTATTCCATTGTGATAGATGCAAGCCCGTCCAACTTTTTATATTGAGGGATTTTTGGCTGAGAGTTAACCTCACTAACTTTACCTTATCTCGTGCATCATTCGACTGTCCGCACAGGCTGACCAACTGGTGTTGAATTTGGGAGAGATGGCCTACACAGCCGAGAACAGATCATCCACACGTTTCACACACAACCCGGCTTCCCAGTACGCACACACCGTGATTTAACACACATATAGCTCGGATATCACTGTTAGCATAGAAGCTGCACAAAGAAAATAGTCGAAGGGCACACTGTCCACTTACTTGGGACAAGTCGGTAATGTGGGATATGGTAGATATTCATGCATGGTGCATGTTTTGCCTGGAAAATGTGTGGCGGTGTGACCATGTATGCGGTGATTTACCGCAGGTTTCATGGATGCCCATGTGACCGAACGAACCCATACCGTGGTTAAATTTGGGAGAGCAATACGAGCAATTCAGACGATGGCTTCATCAGTCTCTCTGCGCTGGATTCACTAGTGACCGAACAGACCGATGTGTGAGGTGGGCGTACCGTGACAGTTCGTGCGGTTGTAAGATTGCCGTGGTTGGGATCCTGTCTTGCTAATTCAGTTTTTGAAACTAGCCTGGCAGCTTAATTACAGCCGCCCTAGTTTACGCAGATGGATACTAAAACTGAAATGGCAAGTCAGGGTCTGGGATACGGAAATTTTCAACTGCCCACATTGTCACGGAACGCTCACCTCAAAGCCGGCCTCGAGCGGCAACGCCACCGTCATGTCATTTGAGAAATGCTATCCGCTGCACTGCCTTGGACCTCCTCGGACGCGCGCACCGTCAAAGTTCGAACTGGTTTGACTGGAACGATGCCAGTACCAGCAGCCTACTTGGTGATTAGCACAAACTGTACAGGACTTTCCTGGGCCATCAGAACGACGCAACGCGAACTTCTTCCGATGTCGCCGATTTGCGCATCAACGACTGTGAGAGATGCCAGAGGCGCAGATGACTCGCAAGGATGGCGGTTAGGGTGGATAGGTTGGAGGACGTCAAGTCGGTTGGTGATGTGGTCCTAATAATGAATGACGCGAGGTTAAACGGAAGTTAAATGACCTGAAAGTGAGCAAGATGCGTTATGTGTGTACACACTGCAATAAACACCATTGTTGTGGATACGCATTTGGCCAAATAGGCCCGTGAGGTATATGCATGTGCGTGGACATTGTGGATCGTGAAGGGGATGCCGCGAGCATCGGAAGAAGTCCGCGTTACATCGATCCGATGGCCAACCTAATTCCTGTGCAGTTTGTGCTTATCACCAGGCAGGCTAGCGGTCCTGACGTAGTTTTAGTCAAACCAGTCCTAATTTTGACGGCGCGCACGTCCGAGGAGGGCCAAGGCAGTGCAGCAGTTAGCACTTCGTAAATGACACGACGGTGGCGTTACCACTCGAGGTGGGCTGTCCTTCCAGGTGTTGGGCTAATTACCTGCTGAAATGTAAGCAGTGAGTAGATAAATTCAACGGAACAGTATTCACCTTACACGGTAGCTATTTACTTGGCGGTCCCATGCGGGATTTTAGTAGGAGTCTCATCTTAGAGGACCTACATCAAAGTTAGCTTTGACCAACAGCATGTCCTGTCGATCTCGCCTCCAGACGAGTACGTAGTCCAGCATCTGCCAGTGCCGCGATCTGGGTTGCATTGAGGTCGCCTTTATCCGTATCGGAAAGTGGAGGACGTTGTCGGTCAGGAGTAGGCGATGTTCTGCGCACGTTTTCAGCCAGCGATTCCGTGGGACCTAGCACTCCCCTCCACGCTGCCTACTTTGCCTCGACGTGAGCATTAAAGTGACCAAGGACGACCAGCTAGTCCACCTTTGACACAGTCGCCAGGAGGGTGTGAATTTCTTTGTAGAATTTGTCCTTTGACTCGTCGAAGCTGGTCGTTATGGGGACGCAGAGGAGGCTTACCCTGGCGAAGTAGGCCCTCCGATGAGGCGGACGCAGGCTCATGAGACGGTTGTTCATGTCCTATAGCAGATAAAGCAGTCAGTTCACTATGTTGTCCGGGACGATGCCGACGTCACATCGCTCTGCCCTAAAAGAAGGTGAAGCCGGCACCCACCCTTCCAGTTGGCCCTCTTCGGAGAAGCGGGTCTCGTTGAGAGCAGCGATGTCCACCTAATAACGCGCCCTTCCTCAAGTGACTAGCGCCGTCCTTTGTTCCAGCAACTGTTCCTCGGACATTCCATGGCTGCCACAGCGAACGGACTAGGTTTAGCATCCTGTGAGGTGGGGTGGGGACATGGGCTGTTGTTTGTTTGATTGTTTCGATCGTGGGCCTCGGTCTGTATGCAGATGATGTGATCCCGGCATTTGTTTAGATCACTTTTTAGCCCCCTCTCTGCAAGGAGTCTACAATGCCCTCCCTAAATAAGCTCGCTAAGACATCCCAGAGGGCCGCCAAACTCCACTAGGGATCACGGCTTGATTTATATGGAGGGCGATGTGAGATAGATTTATCCGTCCACGAGATTGCATTTCGGCCTATCCTAAGGAATTTTTTAAATTCGTTGGGGAGCGTGAGGTAGGGGGGAGGGAGGGAGATGGAAGAGGAGGGGAAGGTAAAAATGGGGTGGGAAGGAATCTAGGGGCAGAATTGTGGGAGTTGGCAGTGGTGAGGATGGGAAAATAATTTAAAGGTGTGGCAACACAGCACTGAACAACCTCATCTGGATTGGTACGCGGTCCCGGCGGTTATCTGGGTGTTGCCTGCTTGGCAGAGGCCCAGTTTTTGAGAGCCATAGATGGGACCTGGGTGCCAGTATATATCGTAGTAAACAGTTAGTGTTTGCAAGGTGCAAACCTGACAGTCATGCAAGAGTTCCTATTTGAACATTCTGACACGCCATTACATACGTAAACCGCTAAATATAGTGCCAAAAAGGAGCGAAGCACATCGCCCACTTTTGTCATACAGTGCACTAACGATGGTTCTAAGTAAGATTGATGTTTCTATGTCCTTGATTTTTTAAAGGTACCACAAAAATGCCTCCTTAAATGCATTGGGGAATCTTGGCCTATGTGAAAACCATCTAAGATAGGTAGCTAACACCAGGTGTCAGTACAGAAGACAGCCCCCGTTTACCTGGTACTCAAACTGATGAGACGACCGCCGCACAGATTCATTCAACGCAATTTCATGTACAACCATGAGAATTTAAATGGCATAACAATTAGCCACTAAAATTTGCTGAGGCACTTAGTGTAGATATATTTCTTTGCTACGCCGAGCATCTGCATCAAGGACTAGGCTAAATTTCAATGGACGGGGTCACGGCCCTGTCCGATAGGTCATGGATCTTCCATTCTAGCACAAATGAGTGGCAGTTTTGCAAGTTTTTTCAGCAAAGTCAGCGTGCGTACGCATCTCAAGTAGAGCCATCTGTATCAGCAATCGTACGAGGAAACCACTATTCCTTTATGTCTTCTTGGAGGGAATTGTGCCATCTGTTTAAAGGCCTCCATTCAGACGGTGGGCCCAGGGGCAGGAATTTCCATTGGTATTCCAGTCTACTCTGACCATTAACGAACAAACGACAGGAAGTAGCGTGCTGGTACGATGGTCAATACAGCGTGGCCCAAGCAGGAATCGTACCTATGTTAATTGCATTGTAAAAACTTGCGGTATTACTCATCAGCTCTAAAAACACCTGAAATAGGGAAGACATCTCGAACTGGCCATATTCCCCTTCATTTACAGTACATCTCAGTCGTTAGACATCAGGGCTAGTTTGCAGTATAGCATAACTTTAGTGACACAGCAAGCACAGGTAAAGTTAATTAAAAACAAATCTTCAAGTGAGCACTGGTTGATGAAAATGCTTTCGCATACACTGGTAGTCTATGCTACCGTTCGATAGCAAAGTACACCTCTCTGGCAGTGCAACCAGAGCGAACGTACTATAGTTCTGTAGTCGTATAAGGACCAAAAAACCCATGATTTTCCTAACATCAGAGACATAAAAAGACTGGTGAAAGTAGCTTTCGGGCGAAGTATGGTGAAAAAGCTGCAAGGATAAAGTACATGACCGGGGTCAGAAAAAGATAACCAGTGGAGCGTGTCTTAAGGGAATGGTGACAATAAGTTATAGGGGTGGGACCTCATATCGGCGGTTAGAAAAACTATGTGAAGGAAATTGGGAAAAAGGGCCAAAAGGTGCCGTGAAGCCTTGTCTAAGGAAAGGTGGGAAGCGAATTCAGCTGCGCAATTCAAGAAAAACGAAAAATATTGATCACAAAAATCGCATTAACTGAA
The DNA here is from genome assembly GCA_902702965.1 of Spirometra erinaceieuropaei. NCBI lineage: Eukaryota > Metazoa > Platyhelminthes > Cestoda > Diphyllobothriidea > Diphyllobothriidae > Spirometra > Spirometra erinaceieuropaei. Next base: position 1,176,997 of record CACRXP010000151.1, read on the forward strand.
TAAAACATCGTTGACAAAGTGACGTTGACTCAGAGTCCAATAGAGGCGGATGATTGTGAGTGACAGGTAGTAGCAGTACGCACAGGTCGTTTAAAGTAACGGCGAACTCTTCAACTTATGAGAAAATAAGGAAATGCAAGTCAGTGAGTAGGAGAGAGGATAACCAATGTAAATTTGATAGAAAAAAATGCAAATTCTGTTGTTTAACAAATTTACCAGGTTTTTAACACTCCCGCTCCACTGTCAGCCTCATGGACTTTGTATGCTAATACTGCCAGTATTTTTGTAACTTAACTGCTCCTCATGCCGACTTTGTTTTTTATGGGCCTATGCCATTTACTCCAAATACACTGGATTTATATGATCAGCTTTGAAGAAAGTTAAGGTGTGTAAAGATGAAGGAGGCGTGAGTGTAATTAAAAATTTAGATATAGATCTACGTACGTGCATGCAGTATATAATTTAATCCAAACGACAAAGTAGCAAAATGCCCTATAGTAAAGGAAATGTAATGCTTCCTGCAGACAAACAGTGCAGGCCAGTCGGAAAGCCAGTCAATCCCGACGTGATTTACCGTCTACTGAAAATTAAAATTATGCATGAAACCAATTCAAATGAATTGGTGCAATACTGTCACAGCAGAGGACTGCTACCGACTATCCTGACATGCAGATGCGGATGAAACACGAGGCAGCAAGCCTTAAAGCGGTATTTAGTCATGTTTGTCTTCAGATGTAACCGTTGTGGCTCGAGAAGAAACCTACGGATGGGACCAATATTCAAAAACAGTCGATAAACATAAAGAAAATTTACGAGGATCTGCCTTGCATTTGCAAAGGCAACAAGACTTGAAAACGTGGCGGCATTGGGAAAACGAGGAGGACCAGGCGCCTCTAAAACGGCAACGGTGGTAATAGGAGTTTTGTGGATGGGACTACGGGAAAACACCAAAGGGTGTATGAAAACTAAGAGAAAAACAGGTGTATTAAAGGTGCATACTTTAATGGATAGTAAATTTTCAATACAAGCGGCACTCAATACAAAAAATTACTATAAGTAACCGATAAAACCCAAGTCCATTAGGAGTAATGATGATTTGCCTGCCAAGGTCATTAAAACCTAACCGCCCAGTAGGCGACCAATTAGATGGCTGCCGTAGATCAAAGTTGTATGAAGGGGGTGCAGAACTGACAGTAAGAGATATCGCCAAAAACTGAAATGGAAGAACATGTTGAAGTCCCGTGAACCGTAAACCAAACACTAAGCCGAACTAAAGAGTATGCCTAACTCCACACGGGAAAACGGAATTGGGGAAGATGCCGCTGATCATAACCGAAAGCAATTAAGTTGACCCTAAACCGGACATTAAAAACTAGCCTAACCTGAATTATAACCCAAACCCTAATCATAACGCTAACCTGAATTACAATCCTAACCCTAGCCCACTAACCATAACCCTGATCTCCTAACGCTAACCCTTATCCTAAATCTAAGTGTGCTAACCGTTGCACACCTACAAAAATTAATACTAGCAGCAAGGTAATAACTTGTTAGCCAAAGGGGGCCGCGTCTCCGAGCCTCAACGTAAAGGGTACAAGGGTAAATCATTGCCTGGGCGGAACTGAACTATCATATCAAACGGCAGTCAAGTGGTACGCAATATGTCGCAATGTGATTTCATCAATTTTTATAAGGCAAACAAGCCAACTCAGCGGCCAATGTGCGGAGGCATAAATGAACGGCAAATACAACATTGGTCGGCTGAGAAGACAGCTTTGCCTACTTGGAGCGTATGATGCTTAACAGGAGAAAGTTCTGTTTGAGCCGATGACCAACAGAAGCTGACAGTTGCTAAGACCTGTAATAATAAAGTGGGTCGCAAACGATAGTGTAATCGCAACAGATGATTGCAAGGCACATACTCACATCCACGCAGAAGGATATGAGCATTACACGGTCAACAACTCACCAACTTCGCTGACCCCAAAACCGGAAGGCATTCAAAAGCTATAGAAAAGTAATGAAACCGCCTAAAGAGGAAACTACGCTAAGGAGGCCCCGTATCCGGCAGAGCGGTGTAGGTCCACGTAGACGAAGTATAATACCGTCTTTGGTTTTGACTAAGTCATGCGGGCCTAGAGGAGGCGCAGGAGATCTTTTCATCCCATATTGCGGAGGTACATCCCGCACAGTTACAGTACCCTAGAAAAATAGTCTTAAAACAAGTCTATCAATTTATTTACCCACCAAGTAAATGACTTTTTTTACAAATGCAATATAACTCGCGTCGTCCGGTGGGGCCTCGTAGCTCAGGTGGCTAGAGCGTTGGCTGTACTAAAGTCTTCCCCTAGCTGTCGTGGGTTTGAATCCTACCGAGGCAGCGAGCTTTTCACAGATAGGTCAAAATGAATAATTCTGAGTTCTCTCCGTGTTATATGTTAAGGGGGTTGACTGCACTGCAAGAAGATGTAGAGGAGTTCATTGCATTATATTTCCCGTTGGATATGACGGCGATGGGGACGGTGGGAGTATGCATAATACGACGCCACTTGCATCTTCCCAACTGCGGACAAGGGATTTGACTTTTATTTTAAAAAAAGTATGTGCGGGGGTTACATTGCAATGAGTCTATATGGATGTATTTGCAGCACCGCGCCCTCCAGGCAGTTTAGTTCAAAGAATTTCATTTTGCTGGTGTCAAGGCCATCGTAGGATGTGTCTGAATGTTGACCAAATACTCTACCGAACAACGCCTATTTTGATAAATGCAGTAGGACGTTCTCGATAACAAACCTACCCCGGCGCATGCTTTGCCCCTACCAAAATGAGAACGGCTCTATTAACTCCTTCGACAGATAAGCTTGTGGTATTGCACGTTTTCAGGCGATATTAAATGGAACCCGATTTGCCTGCGGACATTGTGTGTAATGTCGTACTGTCGTTATGGCATAGGACCGATCTGCGGGAGCGATACACAGCCATGTTTGAATTCATAACCAAGGTATGGTTCGTAATGGAACACACGGCAGTCCTTAACGTAGGCTTCATCCCTGAGGGTCGCTCCCTCATCCGCGACCGGTGGACGCACTGGAAGACTTGGTTTTACTTCGCATGTTCACCTTCCACGTAGGACAGTTTGTTTACCAGTGGGCCTCCGTCAGTCTATTGGCAGTAAACGTTCGCTGACCCACCGACATTTGGAGTAATGTAATGAGTACAGGCCTGGGACAGTCCAGAAGAGACATTGTGGGCGATGCTCAAGATTATGATGTTCACTAAGTGGATAAATTCACGAAGAATGGCCACGAATAAAAGACAATCCATCTTAATCCTATAATTGAACCCTAGAGACTGCAACCAACGCACTACTAAAAGGTGCTGCGAGTACGCATTACCATCTGTTTGGTGATCGGCGCTTTACCCAGCCTGCGTCTTGGAGCACGATCGATTCGCTTTCCCTTGGAGGTAATGTTTAGAGTCAGCGTAGGCGGTCGCCCAACCGAAACTGATTAACAATCTGCGAGCTTGTGAAAAGAAGGGAACAACAGAGTGATCTTTTTGGCCATAAAATCTCTGTTAGCCAGTTCTATCCCCCCCCTCCCCCGCCATGGACTAAGCATGGACGGAACTTGAATAGACGGGTCCATGGCCCAAAATGATAGATAACTTTCTACTAGAAATGGAACATATTTCGGATCTTTTTCTTACTCCCATTCGGCCGCCATACTTACATTGGTAGTCGGACGGCATATACGGCTGCCTTCTCCAATACGTCCCTTGCCACACTCTCAACTTCCTTAATTTCTGCGCATCCCCGCTCGCAAGTAAAGTCTGAGATTGCGAATCTTGTTCACCACCTAGCATCTTTTCTAAAACAGACAGTCTCGCTTTCATCTCGGATCCCACCGAGGTCACCTGTCCGGCATCTTAAGTCTACACCTTCACCTGTTCTCAACTCAACCGTCACCTACGGGTATCACACTCACCTTGGTGCCAAAATCGCTCCCCTCATCTCGGCCTGTTTCTTCGTCTCCAATCAGAGCAAACGGGTGAGACGAATCAGTCCGAAGGTCAGTGCGAACAATCTCCCTGGCGCTGATCTCACCCTCTACGTCTCTGAGAGCCAGCGTTGCAGATGTTTTCTCGAGGACACTGGTGCTCAGCTGAGTGACATCCCTCCGATAGCAGCCAACCGCGGTGTCCGAATCCCGGATTTTTTCTTCAGGTCGTCAAAACCTCTCCGGTTACTAACTTCAGCACCTGTTACCTCTCATTGTACATCAGCCTCCGGTATTTTGACACTTGGGTTTTCGCCGCTGCTGACGTCATTCTTGCTACAGACATCTTTGTCACCTTCGATCTTCGGTTCCACTGCGGCAGTTCCGTCTGCACGATCAGACCATGAATCTCAAATTCCTCCATGTTTTCCCTCCAAATCCCCATCCCGTATCCTGACACAGATACTCTATTTTGAAAGCTCCTCACCAAGTATCCCAGTCCCATCCATCCTGACTTCAACAACTCTACCCCACCGAACGACGTCTGTCATCATATTCGAACCACTGGCTTACCGTGCTTTCTCAACTCTGCGTATTGAATCTTAACGTCTGGCTGTCGTCAGGGCCAATTTTGGGCAAATGCTTCAGACGGGCACCATCCGTCAATATGGCAGCCCTTGGACCTCGTCATACTATAGGGCATTATGACACCGCTAGTGACCGACGCCCCTACAGTGACTGCAGCCGCTTGAAAAAATTTGTTAGCCGAGACTGCTACCCCGTTGAACATCTCAGTTTTGCTGGAGCCTTAATCGACAAGTCTGTTGTTTCCTGTATCAACCTGGTCCAGGCATTCCCCCAAATTCTCATAGTTTCTGAGGGTTTTTCGAAGATGACCGTCAGCATCACCTACTGACTTATTGACCTGTTCGAGGTTTTACGTGTGAAGTTTGGACTGCATAATGCTTATCAATATTTGCAGAGGTTTCTAGAGTGTTTTCTAGCTTTTCGAAGACGACCGTCACCATCACCTATTGGCCTATTCGAGGTTTGGGCTGCGTAATGCTTTCCAATATTTGAAGAGGGTTCTAGAGTGGTTTATAGCCTACCTTTCTTCTAAGCCTATTTTGGCGATATCTAGGTAGCCATTTCCGACATTGAAGAAAATAGTTCGTTTTCTGGTTGTCTCCAACAATTTAATGTTGTTCTCAACCCGTCTAAGTGTATTTTCGTCGGGAAAACCGGCACACACTGCTCAACCATTTTTAAATGCTTTTTACGATGTCATCGTTTAGAGTCATATGACTAGTGCCAGCCCCGTCCTGTTTTTCCGGTTATTACTTTCTGACGCTCAGCTTTCATTTTTAAACTGTGTTTCGTTGCTTAACTACAAACTCGGGAGAACCTGCACACACTGCTCTGCGTTTGTCTCTGATGATGGGTTCGGGCAAGAATCCGAAAGGTCAGGCGAATAAAACTCTTGTCCCGGCGATCGTGTCTTCTTCACGACTGTTTCATGGGACTCGTCTCTTCACTTCTGTTGTCAATGTGTTTGGACGCGATGCGCTCCGATCCGCTTGGTGATGGGAAACCTTCGTCCTTTGCAAGGCCTCCAAGTATTCGCAGATCCGGTTTCTGTACAGATGTCTCGACAACAATGTGTTACCATCGTTCTAATAAGTGGCGTTCACTTTCAATATGATTAAATAACACCCCCTCTGATGTCACACCACGACCGTCAGAAAGACGGTCCTTTTGACGACGTGCCGCAAGCCAAGTTAAAATATAATCTGCACCTGACTGCTGGTAGTTAAGTTGACCTTTATCTCGTGGAACTGGAACTTTGTTGAAACCAAAGTGCCATTGTTTCAGTTTTCAACGAACTGACGCCTCAAGAACTATTGAAATACGGAGTCTAGGCATTAAAGTTGCAACACCGAAGACCTATTTCTCCGTATTGGATGCTGGAATGTACGAACGTTCCTGGACCCTGGTAGCCAAAGTCTGATCGCGCGCAGACTTAATGAGTACAACGTGGATGTCTGCTGTCTGTCTGAAGTTCGTCTTCCTCGCCCAGGCTCTCAAGAAATAAAAACCCCTGGAATCGACTCACAATTCACCCTGCACCACAGCGGCCCACACGACTCTTCTGGTAGACACGGTGTGGCCATCGTCCTCTCGCAACAAGCGGACCTCGCTTTACTTGCTTGGGAACCAGTCAATGACCGGATGACCTACATGCAACAAAAGGGCAGCTCCACGAACATCTCCATTGTTTCTGTGTGCGCACCAACTTCTGCTACCGAACAGTAAGATAGAGATGCGTTTTACTCGTAGCTGCAAGTGTTAATTGAAAGACTCCCTCGCCTCGATCTGCTGATTATTGTCGGGGATTGGAACGGTCGGACAGGATCTGGCGACTCTACCAATTATCATCTTATTGGCCGCTTTGGACTTGGTTCTTGATGTGACAGGGGCGAGAGATTGCAGAACTTTGAAGACCAAAACGGAATGTTCGGCACCAACACGGGCTTCTAGAGTCACAAAAGACATCTGCTGACCTGCTATTCAAACGACGATCATACGGTCAGTCAGGCGGTCGACATTTTAATTAACTCAAGGTTCCCCGCTGGGTCCAAGATAGCAGATCGATGCGTGGTGCCCAGACTGATAACACTCATTGGTCGGACCACGCTTGAAAGTTCACCTTTCAGCCTCGCCCAAAATTCCACGTTTTAGACGCCTCGATGTCGTAAAAATTAGGCAGCCCAGCACTGCCAAGGCCCTGAGCAGAGAAATCTGGTCCTGGTTTACGATCCAAGCCGACGGGAAAGGCCGTAACCAGTGGTTGTCACTGAAAATATCAGTCTATGGAGCAGCGGATACGATCCTTAGACATATCCAGCGACGCCGCAGTGACTGGATCAGCGGATAAACCCTGAATTTGTCTATTCAGACTACTCGAGCCAGGTCCCGTACTGATGATGCTTTCTGCTAACTTTGGAAGATGACGGCAGAGTCGGCTAAGGATGACCGGAGGAAATATTGCGCTGAAATAACTTCCTCCATATAACATATCTCGAGCGTTGATGACGCTCGAAAACTCTACTAATTTGTCCGCTAAATACGTGGTAAACCCTATGCACTGAGTGACTCTGTTCGCGACGCGAATGGCGGCTTTATTGCTGATAACTCGGCCAAAGTCGAGAGCTGGTGTGAGCTTTTCGAGCATAATCTCAATCTCGATGCCCAACCCGCTACGCCCTTGTTCTCTTCTGCAACGAGTTTCTTCTCTCTTTAACCTATGCAGTATCATACGACCCTCCCTCTGGAGGAGTCGCCGGTGCCATAGAAAAGCTGCGCGACAGCAAGTCACCCGGAGAGGACGATAGATGTGCCGAAATTTACAAGTCTTATGTCGGCACTCTGATGCCCTGTCTCCATGAGGTGGCTGAACAAGCATGGTAGACGAGGTTTTTCCTGATGACTGGGGCTTGAGCAGCCTTGTACCTATCCCCAAGGGAGATAGGATGAGATTCAAGAACTGCCGTGACATAGGCCTCATCGACCTTGTTGAGAAGATTTTCGCTATTATTCTTTGCAGGCGATTTAAGGGTCTGCGTGACTCTAGGACGAGGTCCAACTAGGCCGGAGTTCGTGCTGGATGTGGATGTGCGGACCAGGTATTCACATTAAGGCGCATTCTCGAATTTCGATATGGCTACCAGCAATCAGCGGCCGTCTGCTTTGTTGACTTTTACAGCCACGTTCGATTCGGACCATCGTGAGTCCTTGTGGCGGATAACTGCACAAGATGCTGCGTTACCAAAAATCATCACCATGAGCAAGACCTGCTTGAGCCCCACCAGTGCACAATTTCTGGTTCATTACAATTTTTCCCAACCGTTCAGTATTCCGTCTGGCGTTCGATAGGGTCGTATCCTGTCGCCGCTTCTTTTCAACTACGCTATTGACTGGATTCTGGGGAGGGCCCTACACGAAGGTGACGGTGTTGAGTTTGCATCCGGACACCGGCTGAATGATCACGATTATGCCGATGATATCGCCTTACTAGCTTCAAGTTTTGGTTATCCGTAATCTGTGGTGTCACGGGTGAACGAGGTCGCTCAAACGGTCGGTTTGTTCATAAACGCTGGGGAGACCAAATTGTTTTCAAGCTGAATTCCTGACCAGGAAAAGGCATCACTCGGGCTTTATGCCTGTCAACTTGAAGAAGTAGCAGTTTTAAGTATCTCGGGGTGAGGTGGCTACCGAATTGACAGAGTAAGGACTATATTGTCTCCTGAATTGATGCTGCCTATTGGGTTTTCTCAAGCCATAGAAAATACCTATGGATCCGATGCGACATTTCCATCGCCACTAAGATTCGCGCGTACCGGGCATCTGTCCGGTCTGTCTATCTCTATGGCAGTGAATTCTGGGCTGTGCGCGTGGAGGACGAGCAAAAACTGGAGGTATTTGACCACCGCTGTTTGAGAACCGTTCCTTGAGTGAAGTACACCGACTTTTCCTCAAATGAGACAGTCTGCACTCGTTGCGATAACAGGGTAGGGATAACCCAGGCCATCCAAGAAAGATGACTGACGTGTTTTGGGCATGCTCTTCGTCGTCCACCTCAGGAGTTCAACGTTACCGCTCTCGATTCGGTACTGCTACTCCATTGGATGCTTAGAAGGGTCGGTCAACCAAAAAGCTGTCTCGACACAGTTCCTCAAGACATGGTAGTGGTTCTTTGACCTTCGGTATCCAACCTTCTTTGCTGGTGAAGAGAATGGCCTGAGCTGTCTAGCTTTGCCACCGCGGATTGTCACGTGTGGAGAGGCATAGTTTGGACATCATCGAGGCTGGCTTGATCAGTCATAATCGCAGCTCCACCAAGTAAAGGTAGGTAGATCTTTGGTGCCCCTTCCACTATTGCTTCTAACGATTGTCCCCAAGTAGAGTTTCGCTATTCATAATCTCTCTTCTCACATTTAGGCTCTGTTCAAATCCTCACGACCATCCGGTCGTCCGAAAACCTATCGACACGCTGTAGAGGACCCCGAGAACTCGACGAACCATCTGCCAGTCTGGTCCCGTTGAGCATCCAATCGGCCCTAAAGTAGGATCTTGACTGCTCAGCTGCTGAAATGGTGTTCGCTGCTACCGTCCGACTGCCTGTTGAGATGATCCCTCCTATCCTTTGCAGTGAAATAGAGGATCAGATGAACCTCCTGCACCGTGTTCAGCATTCTCCCCGGTTCCACTCAAATCCTCAGTCTACGAGCCTTATTTGGCGAAAGACTTGTCGACGTGCTCTCACTTTCACTTCTGATGTGATCGAGTTCGCCGGCCATTGAAGGCCCCCAACGATTGCCCCTTCTGGGTTGTCTCTCGAGAGTTGAAGCGTTCGGCATTCCACGCGGAACTCGTAAGGGGATTGTGAGCGTAGACCACCTTAAAGCTGCTATCCGGATATCCCTCCGGACGATCCCTAAATTCCCCTACACCCTACTTCTCCATCTCCCTCCTGTCTATATCAACCACTCGAGACGTCACGACACTGTACAGACCGATTGGTCACGCATGTTTTTAAGCGTTAACAGTTCCTTTGGCGTCACTACCCACCGCCGCCAGTCTGACTAGTGGTTACTGTGGCAGTCTGCTCCCGCGATTACCAGCACGACCGCTTGAATATACCTCCTTTCTGTCCGCCTAACGCTCGCTGACCATTCGCTCCTAGATTTGCGCATGACCTGGCAGTAATGTGGCAAGAGCTTGAGGCCAATCGTTGCTGCGTTCATCGTCGACTGGCTGCAGGCGCACAGAGTCGAGGCTCAGATTCGCAGGGGCTAAGAATTTCAAAGGCTTACACTCGCCTAAAGAGATGACTTGATGCAATGACTTTTTGAGTGCGTGCAGGTTCTCTAGCCGCAGTAAAACATGTCCGATCTAGCCGACTTCCCTTGTTTGTGATTTTCGAATCACTATGCTGTCAATCCGTCACAGCTATTGACAAATACGCCGAGGTAAGTGTCAGCAATATTCGATGAAGTTCCAAATATGGCAATTGGAATGAATATTTTCGTTTTCTACATAATTACAGTGACGATCATTTCAATTTAAATCAGCTCGGCAGCTTGGTGGAAAGCAAAATCAAACGCTTTTATATCTGCACTGGGGCATCTTTCTCGCCACAAAGTCTGACGTGAAATTACGGCCCAACCGATAGCCGGCCGTCCTTTATCGGAGGACGCCAATAGTGCAACTTCGAACTTTGGCTCTGTCAGGTACCCATCAATGCTCGAAGATTTAGTGGCATTGCCTATTGATGGTTCAAGCATATCGTCCAAAGAAGGTAAAGTCACAGCTTACACTCTCATTCAATTATTGAAACTAAATAGATCAATTTTTGCCGAACATCCTATTTCCTGAATCTGTAATTCATCGACCGAGTCACTTTTCGACCTCAGAGCATCTGGCTATTTGCGGGGATATGTGTGCGAGTAAGTACATACAGACAGGTCAGTAGGCTTTTGAGACACTCGACTGAATTGTCGAGCGAAAGTGGAGGCAACTGTCTGCACTGTTATGGGCTGCAGAGGCAGGTGGCTGGTGCTGGTCTGCTCATTACCGAGTTGAATTGCTTAGGCTGTGTTTGACCAAGATGGTATCAGAGGGAACCATAATACAAGAAAAAGACATTTGAACCCCTCAGGAGAGATCATCCTGATAGTTTGTGGCAGATTCTTCCGTCGAACATGGCGCACATGGATTAAAGGAAGATAAGCGTAGCCATATAAAGCGAAATGTTGGGTGATAAAATTAGCATGGTAGTGTAAAAACCGCATCTATCTTGATTAGATGACACAAAACCCTTTTCCGTTGTCATATAGTAAAGGCCTGGCGTATATCCTTGGCAGATAAGATTATGTATCTTGTGGAACGTTCATAAAATTCTGAAGTGTGTTCTTGCTAAGAAGGGAACATTAAGATGGGGTTTTAAAGATCTTTACCTAACAACATAAGCCCGGGGTATTTTGGCAATGTTAAGATTTTGAATTTAAACTCGCTGCTTTCCGTCCACCCGCAAAAAACCATACTCAGTGAACCATTGTTTCCTATAAAATATTCATTTTTCACTGGATTTTCGATGTCTTCGCAAATCGAAACATATTTAACGGAAGAGTTGGTCAAAAGTGTCTTTCTTTGCACGTATTTTGTGGACAAACACGTCTTTAAACTTCCTATTTGTACAGTAGGATAATTTTGGTGTAAATATGCTTGCGATGTAGGGTTTGTGAGGGGGTCTCAGTTTACAGATGACGGTTCTTTGGCATTCGTGCTTGTCCTCCGCCATGTTACATTTCTGGCAAGTTCTAGTTGACGGTCAGAGGTGGCTTCATGAAGTTCGGGTTTCTGTCTACATAAAAAGTCTAGTCGTTGAGAGATACCTTATGCAACCTCTAGGCTTTGGGTTCATACCGCATACTGGTCTCTCTCACTTCTACCTACCTGTGCGGTGAACGGACAAACCGCCTGTTATCGACTGTTCCGGTGGAATGCAACCTGAGCGGGAGCATCGAAGCTCAGAAGGTGGAGGAAGAACAAGATGATCAGCTACTATCAGCCTACATGGGTCAGTTTATCTGACGTCTCAGACTGGTGCCTTGACAGTCTCATCATGTATCCGCAATAGTTTATCAGCAGAAGAAAATTGTATTATGACAGGCTTTAATTGCCTGCAGGTGTTGACTACGCCTAGCAACCAACTCTTGTTGTGACTCCCTTAAGCTATGTTCCGCCTAGCGGTCGCACGCCGGTAGCCCACACGACCGACGGGCTAAACAAGAGGAGGGTATGCAGTGCTGCGCGTTCCCACTCCGTGTAACCCCATCTCCGTTCTTATACCCCTTCCTTCCCCTCATCTCTCTTACTTTACCCTATTCCCTCCCGTCTTCTCACTTCAAAAGTCCTACGAAGATGGCAACATGCTATCCGTTAGCGACCCAGGCTAACTCGGACCGCTCTCCACCAAAAAAGACGTGGCCCGCGGCGGAGTTCGACGGCCGTCTGGGATGTCTAGGCAGCCCTACTTAGTGACAGAACTTCTTGGCCCTGGTGGGAAAGGAGCTAGGAAGGTTACATAAGCAAATGCTGGAGAATCACGCCATCTGCTAGCATACCGTGGCTCGCAGATGTAAATATCACGGCCGAAACAACAAAACAAGAAACAACTATCTTTCTCATTCCTCTCCACCCCACCCCGCCCCACCTCACAGGCTGATAGGGTGAATTCGGTTATTCTGGTTGCCTGGATTATTTGTCCCCTGTTAGAGAATCACGGACACAATCGATCGAAGGAAGACGGCGTTAATAGCTCGAGAACTAGCGCGCCACAAGATGGACATTGCTGCACACAGCGCGACCCGCTCTCTGAATAGGGTCAGCTGGAGGAAAGTGGGGCTAGCTACACCTCTTTCAGGAGCTGACCCCCACAAGCGGAGCGGCGAGAGTCGGGCGTCGCCTTTGCCATCCGGAACGACATCGTGGAACGACTGCCCTGTCTGCTGCAAGGCATCAACGATCGGTTGATGAAGCCTCGACTGCCTCTCCAGGGATCCAATTTCGCCACCATCGTTAGCGTCTACGTCCCGACAATGACCGGCCCTGCCGAGGCAATAACCAACTTATGTGAAGACCTGCGCACCCCCCTGGCGACTGCACAGAAGGCGGACAGGCTGGTTGGCCTTGGTGACTTCAATGCCCGTGCCAGGACACACAGACTTGCCTGGAGGAGAGCGCTGGGTCCTTACGGAATCGCCGGCTGCAACGATAGCGATTTCATTCTCCTGCGAACCTACGCAGAACACCACCTCATCCTAATCAACGCCTTCAGCCGCCTGTCGATATGGAAGACAACCACCCGGATACACCCTCCAATCGCGGCGCTGGACGTGATTGTGATCAAGACGATCTGCGAGGCCGATGGCTGGACGGACCACCGTCCCATCATCTCCAAATTGAGGTTCCGCCTCCAAACCCTGGATTGCTCGCAGGGTCGAAGAGATCCAGGGATATTCCGATCGCAATGAAATGAAGGACTTCTTCGTTGCTATCAGAATGATCTACGGCCCGCCGACGAAAGGAACCGCTCCGCTTCTCAGTTCCGATAGGTCGAAGATTCTGACAGAGAACTCACAGACTCTAAAGCGCTGGGTCGAGCACTTCGGAAGCCTCCTCAGCCTTCACTCCACAATTTCCCAAACCACCACAGACCGGCTACACCAAGTGGATCACCTTCCCTCCCTTCCAGAAACCATCCGCGGACTGCAACAACTCTCCAGCGCAAAGCCACAGGTTCGGATAAGATTTCAGCTGAAATCTACAAGCACGGCAGCCACCGGCAATGGATCATTCCACGTCACACTTATATATGTGTCGACAGAAACAGGTCGCTCAGGACTTCAAGGATAAGACCATCATCCATCTCTACCAGCGCAAAGGGAACCGGCAACTCTGTGGGAACCACAGCAACATCTTACTACTCAACATCGTTGAAAAAATCTTCGCTCGTCTTCTCCTCAGTCGTCTCGACGGCCACCTCGAGCAAAGACTCCTAATGAAAATCCAAGGTGGCTTCCGACGACACCTCGAGACAACCGACATGGTGTTTGCCGCTCGCCGGCTGCAGAGGAAGTGCCAGGAGATGCGAACCCACCTCAACACTCCCTTCGTGGACTTGACGAAAGCCCTCAGCACGATGAATCACAAGGAATTGTGGAAAATCATGCAGAAATTCGGGTGCCCTGTGTGCTTCACACACATGGTACTTCGGTTTCGTGACTGTTTGATAGCGCGCGTCACAGACGATGGCGCACTCTCCGAGGCATTCGCAGTAACTGATGGAATGAGGCGGGGCTGCGTATCCGCCCCCACCCTCTTTAGCCCCATGTTCTATGCTATGCTGATGAATGCATATCATAATGAGCCCCTGGGATACGGATGGCTTACAAACTGACGTACATCTCAACAGCAAGCGCACGCAGGCTCGAACGCGGCTATCTACGACTATGTTCAACGATCTTATCTTCGCCGGCAACTGTGCACTCCACACTACGACCGAAGAAAGCATGCAAAGGAATATGATCTCTTCAACTCCTCCTGCGCTAAATTCGGACTGAGCTTCAATACGGACAAAAAGGTAGTCATGCACCAACTGCTATCGAATGTTGAATACAACACACCCTGACTCACTGTCACCGGCAGCCCACTCCCAACCGAGCACAATTGTAAATCGATCCAGAGACCTGGGAGGACCATGACTAGAACAGACTGACCTGGATAAGAAAAGTGAAGCAAAGTGAAGCAAACCGGATCGCCGTCATCAAAGCCGATAAGGCTGCTCCCAATTCTCAAGCGCCTCCGGCTGGCATCGTCAGCAATCAACCCCGTGTCTGTGCCCACACTTAATAACGTTGCTACGGCTCCCCGTGTTGCACTGCCCCATTACTACCTCCATTACCACCTCCATTACCTCTGCCATAATTGTCGCAGCGGCGATTAACACAACCACCACTGCCACCTACCATAACGCTCCTGACGCCTCCACAACAACCAACACATTCACCATCACCACCCCCACTTCCAGCGATGTGGACTCGGTCCCAACCAGTCCTCGGTGCGATCGCACATTCACCTCATACACTGCCCTGACCCAGCCACTTGCGAATCTATCGCACAGAGACTGACGAACCAGTGCCCGGATAAACAATATACACTTGCCGCATCCGCCTTCACTGTCCGCGCACATTCATCCCCCGCGTGGGCCTACTCGGCCACCTGCGCATCCATGACATCGAAATACATCACAGTAACGATACACACAGAACACTTTGCACACCCAACACACCCAGCCCAATCATTTCCCCATCTCCCAGCGCACTCAACAATAATAAAAGCACCACCACCACCAATAGCACCACGACCGAAACCGCTTCTGAAGATCCTGACCTATCCTACCCACACATTCACCACACATCCACCTCAAGCATCCGCCTTGTCGGTCACCTGCGATTCCATTGCATGAAGACTGGCGAACCAGTGTCTGGAGCACTAACACACCAGACGCACTTGCCTCAATTGTCCGCATTGTCCTCGTACATTAAGCCGCTGCATAGGCCTTTCTGATAACATGCGTATTCACGAAAATTTGCGAAAA
>CACRXP010000152.1:31599-49016 GCA_902702965.1 Spirometra erinaceieuropaei
GCCCCAGTAGTAGTAGTAGTAGTAGTAGTAGTAGTAGTAGTAGTAGTAGTAGTAGTAGTAGTAGTAGTAGTAGTAGTAGTAGTACTTAGTCTATTATCTAACCAGAACAGAAGTGAAGGCAGCTACCATCTCGGTGGTCTCTTCCGGCCCATTATAGCGAAATTACAACTTAAGTGGCATTTTTCAGAAGGGTCTTGATGTTGAGCAGGTGCCCAGGCCTTCCTTTACGTAACGAGGCCCCACTTCAACCACATTTACTGCTCAGAATCCAATTACTCCAGCAGATAGTAACAAGTTTTCTCACCACGTGAGCTATTGTGACGAGGGATCTATTTGCTGGATTTTCGATTCAATGTCACTCCACGAGCTGTTCACTTTCGCCTATTCAGTTGAAAAATGGCAATGAGGAGTCCTGTGTGGCTACGCTAACATCCACCAAGACATCCAACTCGTTTCGCCTGGTGCTCATTTTCCGTTCTGGTTTAAGACAGTGAGTGAGAAGAGGGGGCGGGTGACGCCTACGCAGCGTTGCTTACCATTTAACCAATCCCTTTGTCGCGGCTGAGGGTTACCCTACAAATTGTTACTTCTAAAATTGCTCTGTGTTGGCAAAGCCTATATTCCTGAAAAAGTGTCAGTCACTCACTGGAAATCATGCTCGCGCATTCTCCGGCATGCTGACAGCATCTCGCCATAGGCTGCCCAAGAAGGACCTGTTTGGCCCGTGTTTGTCAGACTTGACCTCGACCTGCCACCCTACAAGCACAAAAGTTATCATCACAATTCCACGCTTAGAAACGGAGAGAATCGGTCCAGGATACGTGGATCCCTCTCCCCGTGGACATCGTCAAGTTTGTCAGCGAGTAGCCGAAACCAACCTTGTCATATGGTTCGATTTAAACAAACAAACTCCCTACAGAAAATGCATACTGTGTAGTTGAGATGCCTGTAGTGTCCTGTAGCGCCTGTCTCAACGCTGGGCCTCTCGCGAGTATCTGCATGTGCGCACCAGGGCTGTCTGGTATTTGCCCGCTCGGCTCTCCAACTGGCCAATTAGATTCAAGGCCGAGTCAGACGTGTCCTGGCTTAAACGCTTTCACACATTCTCTGATGGGCACTGGGGACGCCGCTCTCCGGGGCGCCGAACGTGCCCTCGTCCGGCTACCAACTTTTTCCAACTTCTCCAGATATTCTGAACAGAGTATATTATCCTCCCCACTGGCGTCCGCCATCTTTTTACATTCGGGACCGGGCATGAAGGTCGTGGCAGCCATGGTTTCACTCGCGGCTTAACCTATCTGCGATAAGACTTCCCAACAAGTGAAAATACACGTGTTGTGTTTCGAACTATACGCGAAGCCGGGAACTTGTTAACACAAAAATACCCACTTTCTTCAGGTATCACACTTTGAAAGACGTCAGTCGCAGCAAATATATTTGCACATCCTCCTTAAGAAATGTAGTTCAGTTTATGCAAACATCGATAATCCTAGGCGTTTTCAACTGAAGCATTCCCAAAAAGGAGTTTTTTCCAGCCGGATTACTCACCTGTCGAACGAATGAAACGCTCCGAACTTGTCCTAGAATTGAGAACACGGCGAACAGAACTTGGTAATCTACAAAGATCAGGTTGTAAAACGACATTCTGCTCCCCTCTAGCTCAAACCGATTCAAATGACCGCACAGATACTCCTGCAGTCTGTGTCGGGGCTGTAAATAAATCTCGCATGAATTCGAAACTCACATTCATGTATGCTAGCGCGCAAAGCGTACTTTCGAAACCGGACGAACTCCGAATCCATATCTGCGATCTCCACCCAGACGTTATCTCAATAACAGAAACATGCTGGTCCGAACAGGTTGATGACAGAGAGTTTATGCTGCCTGGATTCTAACTGTTCCGCAGAGACAGGGGAAATAAAAAGGGATGGAGGCATAGCAGCATTTGTCAAGAAAGGTTTGTACGTTTCGGAAGAAGCTGCTAAGCTGACTTGTAGTACGGAAACATTATGGTTAGCCATAAGAGCACCCGCCTCTCAAAGCCTTGACGTCTTGACAGTGTATCGTCCCCCGAGAAATGATCCCGAAGGTGACACCCAACTGCTGGATGAGCTCAAATTGTTTTCTACGCGGCCGAATATTCTCTTCGTTGGGGACTTTACTGCACCTCACATCGATTGGAGCTCGGCCTCCGCCGGCCGCTCTGAAATAGCATTTGACCAGCAGCTACTGCATACCTCCGACAATCTGCTTCTCACCTAACACGTAACGTTTCCGACGAGAGTTCGTGAGGGCCCGCAAATGAACTGCCTCGACCTTGCGTGCACTAAGTCTTCTGATAACATCGACGTCGTGAATTACCTCCCCCATTAGGTCAAAGCGACCGTATAGTTCTCGTGTGGGAATACATCTTATTCTCCCTGCCTTCACAAACGCTCGATTCCCGACCCACTATCTGGCGCGGCGATTGCGAACAGATGAAAAAGGATCTTCGTCCTATCGACTGGACATCCACACTCTCCGGCGATATCGAAAAGGTTTGGTGTCAGTTCAAAGAGATAGTCCACAGACTCATCTCCAACCACTGCACAATCATGCTCAGAAGACTAACGAATAGATCCCACTGGTTGACTCCGTTCTTAAAGAAGGAAGTTAACTAGGAGAGGAAACTAGGGAAAAGATCCTCCATTGGCCGGGCGCCAGAATCCCTAAACAGTTATAGGTTACAGAGAAACCGGGTTAAAATTCTCATCGCCAGAGATCAGCAAGTCTTCGAAAAGGATCTTTTGAACCGTGCCACAGTTAGTCCCAAAGTCTTTTACTGTTTCATAGGGAAGAGTCCGCGGAACAAAGATCCCATCCCACCGCTGCGAACAGCGGAGAGCACGGAAATCTCAGATGACGAGGATAATGCTGGGCATTTCTCTCAGTTCTTCCGGTCCGTCATGACATGTGAATTCGATTTTTTCCCGCCCACCTGTGAAGACGAAGCAACGCTTACCATTGAAATAGTCTTCCTCAGCTAGGCAATAGTTCAGAAAGAGTTACTTAACCTGAAGGAATCGACCTCCCCAGGCCCTGATGCAATCCCGGCCAAGCTGCTGAAGGAGCTAGCCCCGAAATGTTCAAACCGTTAGCCTTGCTTTTCCAAACGTCGTTTGCTACTGAGTGCTTACCCTCCGACTGGAAGTTCGCTGCCATCACTCCGCTTTTTCAGGGTGGAAGTCGTGCATCTGCGAATACCTATAGGTTAATGAGTCGTACGTCCATCTGGCGCAAGATCATGGAGAAAATCCCCAAGAAGGCGTTGATGCAGTTCCTCGAGCAGCATCACCTCCCCTCAGATGCCCAACACGGCTTTCGAAGTGGTGGGTCCTGTCTCACGAATTTGCTCTTTTCACCCGAACGCTGGATCAAAGCACGCGAAGGAGGCCTTGTGGTGCACGCCATCTACCTCGACATCAAAGTGGCCTTCGACAACGTTCCTCACCAACGTCTCTTGCACAAAATGTGCGACGCAGGAATTTGCGGATGCCATCTTACATGGATCCAGAATTTTTTAACCGGACGGTCTCAAAGAGTGCAGGTCGGACGCCAGCAATCTTCAGAGATATGCGTGATGAGTGGCGTCCCACAGGGCTCAGTCTTAGGCCCCACGCTATTCTTCGTTTTTATAAATGACTTCGTCGAGTACCTAGACTGTGATGCCATCCTGTTTGCTGACGACATAAAATTGTGGAAAGTTATTCACAATGCGGCAGACGGAGACCACCTGCAAACAAACTTGAACAGGCACGAGGACTGGTCGAAGCGCTGGCTAACGCCTTTCAATGTGAGTAAGTGCAACTGCAAAACCTCCAGCCCCAGGACTTACTTTCTTCACAGTACAGCACTTAAACAAGTTGACAGTCAGAAGGACTTGGGTGTGTGGATTACATCTTCACTCAAACCAACACTGCACTGCGCGAAGGCGGCTAGTTCGGCTATGGCTACATTACAACTCATTAGACGAGCCTTTATGGGATTTGACACTGAATGCTTTTCCAAAATATTTGGCACCTTCGTGCGGCCTCATCTAGAACACGCCATACAGGCATGGAGGCCTTGGGCTGTCAACGACTACACAATGTTATAGTTCAGATACGGACGACAAAAATGACAGAAGGTCTGGAAGCACTGCCCTATGAAGCCAGACTGCCAACTCTCAACCTGTTTACCCCTTCCTACAGGTAACTACGCGGTGACCTTATACTTACATTCCGCATTACAAACGACCTAGACCGTTGCTTAGATCCCAGTGATTACCTCACTCAAGCTAACACGCCCAATCTGCTCGGTCACCCCCTAAAACTACGCTCAGGTAAAGCAAGGAGCAATTGACGAAAGTTCTTCTTCAGTAACAGAGTGGTTGCAGCGTATAATGCCCTGCCTACCGGTACTGTAATATCCTCTAGTGTAAATTACTTTGATTGTAGACTTGACGCGTATCAAGCCTCACAGTTACGAGCCGCACACACAGTCACATGACTATCACCTAAACTATATACGTCTTATACTACTTACAATGAGTGAGTAACCGTCAATGATAACTATTTTTGAATGGTTGGCAGTCTCCTGCTTTTCACATGCAATAATGCACAAAATCTCTTTTCCAACTTTGCATTTCTCCGTGCTTTTCGCAAATGATTTGCAACTAAACGGGAGTTCAAGAGCGCTAGCCTATATTTCCCTTAATAAAACTGAACTGAAATACACTGATGCCAATTACCTATTCATTTTGCCTGCGAGTGGTTTTCGTAATTGCCTAGTAAGGCTTTCACTCAAAAGGCAACATTCTGAGTTGCAGAAAATAGCCGAGAAACGTTAACTGTCTTATCCATTAATCAGCATTGTAACCGTACTTAAGCAATCTCTTCTCCTTGATAGCCTACCTGAGGTCGTTTCAAAACAGGCAATCTGATCTAAAATAAGGTATTGCAAAGCTTGAATTCGAATGAACTGTCGATTACATTCTTTTCTGTCCCTGAAGGAAGAATTCGTTATTTCCCAATAAACTCGGCCACTTTTGCGTCATTTAGTTTATCGTGACAGCAGACTTGCGCAGCATCTACAGCCCTCTCTCCTCCTCCTCCCCACATGGGTCCGGTGTCAAGACAGAGTCAAGAAGACAGGAGGCGGGGGAGGGCGCAGGTGGCTGACACGGCCGGACATGAACATAGGTGTGCCACCACACCCCTGGTCCACAACATATACCTGACCAGGATTCTCCATCACCAACAACAACAATAACAACAAAACATCAACAGGGATCAGACGGACGAGGATGATTACTGGGCAACCATGCCCACCACCTGTATACCCTACGGGAACGCCAGCCCATCTACCGGCAGGGAACTAGGTGTCAGGGAACTGCCAGCACATACCAGGCTGCGAGGGCCATGACTTGCGGATACTGATATAAAACACGCTTTCAGACCTTCTGATCTAGAAGGGCGACAGGTGGCCCGGCATTTAGCCTGGGCCGTCACCCGCCAAGGTTGGGTAACCAACCGGTCGTCGACTGAGAGGCACTACCCATAAAGTACACACACTCTCTTTCCCTCTCTCTCCTCACATGCCTGACAGTGTCACAGATCGCTTGAGAAGGGGCCGTGACAGCCTGGCCATCAGCCCACCAGTCCGCCACTCGATACAACACACACAACAGGGCAGACTTCGTAGGCTGAGTTGGGGCGTCAGTCGGCTGCCTTCCGACTCACGGCGCTCGACGCACCGTCTTCGTCTCAGATTCCGATCACACATGCAACAGGGGAGCCGCACGGAGAAGGAGCCGAGACGCATACTTCCCACTTGTGTGGGAGGTGGTAGCTGGGTGTTTGCGCTGGGTGATATAGACGTGCGGTGAGATGCTGGTGAGGGGCAATGTCATGGTGTGGTGTAGCCGGCGGTTGTCTACCGCAGGTCGTCGTGGATGCGCATGTGGCCGAGTAGGCCAATGCGATGCATGAAAGTGTGAGCAGCGGAGGCGAGCTTGGTGGGTATAGGTTGGTGCTCCAGGCACTGGTTCGCCAGTCTCTGTGCAATGAATTCGCAAATGACCAATCAGGCCGATGCATGAGGTGAAGTTGCGGTCACAATGAGGACAGGTTTAGATTGGGTGCTCGTCACTGCTGTCGACGGTGTTGGTTTGTTGGTGCGTCACGATTGTGTGTACTGTTGATGGGCATGACAGACGCCACAGCGGCAGACGTAGAGGAGTAGAAGGAGGGTGGTAGTGGCGGTTCGGGAGGGCAGTCAGTGTTATTTGGCGGCGTATGAGGCGAGGAAGAGGGGAACGGAGACATGACGCTTGGTGCAGTTCGGGTGCTGTATTTGTTCCGAAGGTGTCCACCATTTCCAGTTGGCGCCCAAAATGTCCGTTAACACAGTGAGCGCGTTGGAGTCGGATGGACGTTGGCGGTACGGATTGGGTGCAATTGAGATTTGCGAGCCTCGCGTTCGGATTGGCGCCGCCGATGTGGTTGGCCTCGTAGATCGCGGCGCCTGTCTTCATTGTCCTCCTCCACATAGTTCGGTCCTGGGCAGTCTTCCCAGTTTGTCGGGTTGATCTGTAGAGGCTTCAGGGAGGTCTTCAGAGTGTCCTTGTAGCTACGGATCTGGCCTCCTTGGCGGCGCGAACCCGCTGCGACATCTCCATAGAAGAATCGCCTGGGTAGCCTTTCGTCGTCTATCCTTACGAGGTGGCCGTTCCAGCGTAGTTGCAGTTGTCTCAGAATAGCGTGAATGCTAAGGATCCCCGTCTGATCCAGTACGTTCGTGTCTGGGATCCGGTCTCACCACCTTATCCTTAATGTTAGACGAAGACAACTGACTTGGAAGTGATTGAGTCTACGTGCCTGCTTCATGTATACCGCCCAAGTCTCAGCTCCATATAGCAACGTCGGTAGGATGATGGCCTTGTACATCTTCAGTTTCGTGCAGGGTTGAAGACCGTGGCGATTCCAAACTGTGCTTTTAAGACGATCGGAGACTTGACTGGCCTTGGAAATCCGACGGGTTACTTCATTGTCGATGTTGGTGCTGTGGGAGAGGGTGCTGCCCAGATACGTGAAGTTATCCATCACTTGCAGTTGGGCACCGTTCACGTTGATTTGGGGTCTGAAGTAGACAGCATCCGGTGGCGGTTGATGCATGACCACCGTCTTCTCCGTGTTTATGACCAGGCCGAAGTTCTCGGAGGCGGCGGAGAAGAGATCCATGCTCCTTTGCATGTTCCCTTCCGAGGTGGCGTTGAGGGCGCAGTCATCTGCGACAGCTCCATTGTCTGTTACTCGCGCCATCGTGGAGCTGACGTACCATATGAGTGAGTAGTTCGGGACAGCCTAATTTTTGCATGGTTTTCCGCGGTCCTTCGCGATTCACCGTGTCGAATGCGTTTATCAGACCCACGAAGGTAGAATACAGGTGGGTCCTCATCTCCTGACACTTCTCCTGCAGTTGGCGGGCGGCGAAGATCACGCCCGTGGTTCCACGATGATGACGGAAGCCGCACTGGTTTCTCGGCAGGGGACCTTCTTCCAGATGGTTGTTCATGCGGTCGAGAAAGATGCGAGCGAAGACTTTCTCGGTGATGTTCAGTGAGGAGATGCCTCAGTGATTGTGGCAGATTTGGCGGTTTCCTTTGGGCTTGTATAAATGCACGACTGTTGCGTCCTTGAAATTCTGGGGGACTTCTCCTTGACGTCACATCGCCTGGAAGAGTGCCGTCAGATGATCTCTGATTTGGGAACCATCGTGCTTGCAGATCTATGCAGGGATCGCGTCCGATCCGGACGCTTTCTTGCTGGAGAGCTGTTGCACGGCCTTAATGGCCTGCTCTTCCATTCCTAGACATGAAAATTTCGCCGTACCATGCGATGGCATAATGGCTAGGGGAGAAACCTAAGTCCATATAACACCAGCTAGCACCACATAGCTATAGGGATACTTTTTAATTCGTGAATGTCGTTAAAGATCTCAACCCAAACGGAATGATTATGTTTTCACCGGACGTCTCGTCTTTTTTTACGACGGTATCGGCCACAGAAACTGTCAAATACCTCTGTGAATTCATTGTCGCTAATAATCAGGATATAGGAACGCCGGCATATGCACTCAAGGAATTGCTACTGAGATGTACCCTAAACCTACATTTCCTATTTGGCAACAATCTGTATGGACATATGGACGGAGTGGCTATGGGCTCGCCCCTTGGTTCTCTTTTGGCGAACATGTTCATGTGCAAGCTAGAAGCTTTCGAGCTTAGTCGCCAGACCAATGGTCTGAGATACTGTAGACGCTACGTTGAGGATATAGTCGCTATTGCAACTGAACAAAACGACGTTTCAGCTCTACTGGATGATATCAATCAGGCGCACCCCTCAATCAAATTTATTCTGGAAGAAGAGCAATCCGGATCGATCCCCTTTCTGGGTGTACTTTTAAGTAGAAGGCCTGACGGTAGTATTCGACGTAGCGTCTATCGTAAGAAGACGTGGTCCGGGCAATACACAAATTTTGGGAGCTTCATACCGTTAAACATGAAGCGCACTTTAGTCCGTTATTTGACGCAAAGAGTAAGAAGTATCTGCTCGGCTGATTGCATTGGGGAGGAACTTAAGATTTGCGAGAGAGATTGTCGCCAGAGGGGGCACCCCGATCGATTCATTGCCGTGTACATGGCCGAAAGACCATCAAAGTTCCCGATGCTGACGGCAGAAAAGAAGAAGCTTTTCATCAGGGTCCCATTTCAAGGGGGCGCGCCAAGTGAACTTTTAAGAAGGCGCATAACTCAAGCAGTATCATGCACCTTTTCAGCAACTGACGCCCATGTGCTCTTCTTCACTAGTCCCATCCTACACGGAGAGAGCAAGGACAAACTGCCAGCCCAGGCCACTTCTATGTGTATTTACTCCTTCACTAGCTCCTGTAGGGCAGAATATCTTGGTCGCACGAGCCGGCGTTTGTCCAAAAGAACAGGAGAACACCTTCCAGCATGGTTAGGAAAGGAGCAAATAAAGAACGTCAACAGCTATATCCTCGCCCACATTTTTGACACAGACCGGGGTGTAAGGGTGTCAGCGGTGGGTTCACGTGACGGTCGTAGTGGTCGCTCATTTGCTTGCAGGTGAGACTACGCCTAGCGTCCATTTGCTGTCACCCAACTCTCACCTGTAGCTCCACGTAGCTGGGCTCTTCTCAGCGGCCACACCTCGGGCAACCGCCTCGACCAGCGGGCTAAACCAGGTGAGGGCGGTTACTCCCGGTGCGCGTTGTGCCACGTGCACAGGGTACTGCGGACTTCGTTGGACGGTTGGTCGGATGGAACACCGTGTCGGCACCGTCGTGAAGAGGCTCCGTCTGGCACGCCGCTGGTCAGCCGGTGGGATGGATCTTCAAATCGGCATCGCTGACAATACTCGCTCTCCTCATCCTACCTCTTCTTCCTCTTCCTCTGCCTATTCTTCTCCTTCGCCATCTTCTTCTCCATCTCCTTCCCGCCGCCCCACTCGTCGCCAGACTGGCAGGGTGAGTCCGCTAACTCTGGCAGCCTGGAATGTTCGTTCCCTTTTAGACAATCCGATGTCCAATCGACCAGAACGGAGGACGGCGCCAGCGGCCCGGGAACTGGCGCGCTACAAGGTGGACATCGCCGCACTCAGCGAGACTCGATTCTCCGAACAAGGTCA
Organism: Spirometra erinaceieuropaei; assembly: GCA_902702965.1. NCBI lineage: Eukaryota > Metazoa > Platyhelminthes > Cestoda > Diphyllobothriidea > Diphyllobothriidae > Spirometra > Spirometra erinaceieuropaei. Next base: position 41,328 of record CACRXP010000152.1, read on the forward strand.
ATTGGAGGAGGTGGGTGCCGGCTACACATTCTTCTGGAGCGGTCGCCCCAGGGCAGGGCGACGAGACGCGGGCGTCGTCTTCGCCATTCGGAACGACGTCGTGGGGCGACTGCCCTGTTTGCCGCAGGGCATCAACGATCGTCTGATGAGCCGCCGTCTGCCTCTCTGGGGTGGCACATTCGCCACCATCATCAGCGCCTACGCTCCGACGATGACCAACCCCGACGCCGTCAGAGACAAATTCTACGAGGACCTGCACGCCCTCTTGGCGACTGTGTCGAAGGCGGACAAGTTGATTGTCCTTGGTGACTTCAACGCCCGCGTCGGCACAAACCATGCTGCCTGGAGAGGACTGCTGGGTCCCCATGGTCTCCGCGACTCAAACGACAACGGCCCGCTGCTCCTCCGCACCTGCGCAGAACACCGCCGCATCCTGACGAACACCTTCTGTTTGCCGGAGCGAGAGAAGGCCACTTGGAGGCATCCTCGGTCACGTCAGTGGCACCTACTAGACTATGTCCTCGTCCGGAGGCGAGACCAGCGGGACGTGCTGGTGACAAAGGCGATCGCGGGCGCTGACGGGTGGACCGACCATCGCCTCGTCATCTCGGAGATGCGTATTCGCCTACCGCCTCGCAGGAGACCACAAGATATGCGACCCCCAGGTAAGCTGAATATTGCCTTGTTGTCTTTGCCCGCTCACCATCTCTATTTTAGCAATGAGCTAGCTCAACGGCTAGACAACCTTCCTATCGCTGCCGCCGCCGATGCTGCCGCTGCCGAGAACGCCTCCGTGGAGAACCGCTGGTGTCAACTGCGAGACACGGTCCAGACGACGGTGCTAGCCGTCCTCGGTCGCGCACGCCGCCAACACCAGGACTGGTTCGACGACAACGACGCCGCCATCAGCAATCTACTCGCCGAGAAGAACCGCCTACACAAAGCCTACGTAGACCACTCACTGACGACAACAAATCTGCTTTTAACCGCAGTCGCCGCCACCTTCAGCAACGACTGCGCGAGGTGCAGAACGCCTGGACTGCTCGCAAAGCTGAGGAGATCCAAGGCTACGCGGACCGCAACGAGTGGAAAACTTCTTCTCCGCGATCAAAGCTGTCTACGGTCCGCCGACGAAGGGCACTGCTCCACTCCTCAGCGCCGACGGCAGTACCCTCCTGACTGAGAAGACACAAATTCTACAGAGATGGGCCGAGCATTTCCGAGGCGTCCTCAACCGCCCCTCCGCCATCTCCGAAGCCGCCATCGCCCGTTTGCCGCAAATGGAGGCCAACGTGGACCTCGATCTCCCGCCATCCCTCCAGGAAACCATTAGGGCCGTGCGGCAACTCTCCAGCGGGAAAGCACCCGGATCGGACACAATCCCTGCTGAGGTCTACCAGCATGGATGTCCCCAACTGATGGATCATCTGATTGCGCTCTATCAGGAGATGTGGCGCCAAGGTGAAGTCCCGCAAGATTTCAAAGACACAACAATCGAGCATCTCTATAAGCGCAAAGGGAATCGCCAAGTCAGCGACAATCACCGCGGCATCTCCCTGCTGAACATCGCCGGGAAGATCTTCGCACGAATCCTCCTCAACCGCCTCAATAACCATCTGGAACAGGGCCTTCTGCCGGAAAGCCAATGCGGCTTCCGTTGTCACCGTGGGACCACGGATATGATCTTCGCCGCCCGTCAACTTCAGGAGAAGTGTCAGGAGATGCGGACCCACCTGTACTCTACCTTCGTGGACCTGACGAAAGCCTTCGACACGGTGAATCGTGAAGGACTGTGGAAGATCATGCAGAAATTCGGCTGTCCGGAGCGATTCACTCAGATGGTGCGTCAGCTGCACGACGGTATGATGGCGCGAGTCACGGACAACGGAGCTGTCTCAGAGGCATTCGCAGTGACCAATGGATTGAAGCAGGGCTGCGTACTGGCGCCCACCCTCTTCAGTCTTATGTTCTCTGCCATGCTGATGGACGCCTACCGCGACGAACGCCCCGGGATCCGCATCGCCTACAGGACGGACGGTCACCTCCTGAATCAACGGCGGATGCACTTCAAATCGCGCGTATCCACAACCACCGTGCACGAACTCCTCTTCGCCGACGACTGCGCCCTGAACACCACCTCGGAAGAGGAGATGCAACGGAGCATGGACCTGTTCTCCGCCGCCTGCGAGAACTTCGGTCTGTTCATCAACACACAGAAGACGGTGGTGATGCATCAACCGCCACCCAACACAGCCACTCCTCCCAACGCGCCGCAAATCAGTGTGAACGGAACTCAACAGCAAGTGTTGGAGAACTTCCCGTACCTGGGCAGCACCCTCTCCCTTAACACAAAAATCGATGACGAGGTCGCTCGCAGGATCTCGAAAGCCAGTCAAGACTTCGGCCGCCTACAAAGCACAGTCTGGAATCGTCACGGTCTCCAACTGAGCACGAAGCTGAAGATGTACAAGGCCGTCATCCTGCCGACGCTGCTGTACAGAGCGGAGACTTGGACAGTATACACAAGGCAGGCACGTCGAATGAACCACTTTCACCTCAGTTGTCTCCGTCGCATCCTGGGGCTGAACTGGCTGGATCGAATCCCCGACACTGATGTGCTGGAACGGACGGGAATCGTCAGCATCTACACCATGCTGAGACAAATGCAGCTGCGCTGGAGCGGCCACCTGGCGCGCATGGACGACGAGCGACTAACCAAACGACTCTTCTACGGAGACGTCGCGACGGGTTCTCGCCGTCAAGGAGGCCAAATTCGTCGATACAAGGATACTCTGAAGTCCTCCCTGAAACATCTGCAAATCAACTCCACCAACTAGGAAGAGCTCGCCCTCGACCGACCGACCTGGAGGAGGAAAGTGAAGATAGGCGCTGCGATCTATGAGGCCAACCAAATCGCCGCTGCCAAAGTGAAACGCGAAGCACGCAAATCCCAGCTACGCCCCGTCCGCAACGCCGACGCGCAACTGCTTCCAACGTTTCCTCGGTGTCAACGGACATTCCGGGCACGAATTGGGCTCATTGGACACCTTCTGACCAACTGCACCTCGCATACCGCACCAACCGCCGCCCCTACGCCCGCCTCTGCCTCAGCCTCTCCGCCGCCAACTAACTCTGACAATCCTTCTGAACCACCACTTCCGTCCTCCCCCTCCTCTTCTTCCTCTTCCTCCTCCTCGTCCTCCTCCCCCTCTTTCCCCTCATCCTCCTCCTCTTCCCCCGCCTCTTCCTCTACCTCCTGCCCCACTGCACCAACCACGGCCGCTCTGGTGGCCGTCACTCACACCAGTATCACACATATCCATGCCACAACAAAAGACACCACCCTTCCAAACTCCGACTCCAGGGGTGAGGACTAGGACTACACCTGCCCTCACTGCGACCGCACCTTCACCTCACGCATCGGCCTGATCAGTCACTTGCGAATCCATCGTACAGAGACTGGAGAACCAGTGCCTGGAGCACCAACCTACACCCACCGCACTCGCCTCCATTGCCCACACTGCCCTCGCACCTTCACGCATCGCATGGGCCTACTCGGCCACATGCGCATCCACGACGACCTGTGGTAGACAACCGCCGGCTACACCACACCATAACACCCTCCCTCCCTGCCTCCACCACCACCACCACCCCCCCCCCACACATCAACATTCACCCACCGCAAGCACCCAACTGCCACCTCCCACGCATGTGGGAAGTGTGCATTTCGAATCGGTCCCCATGCGGCTTCGGCTGCACGGGTGACTTGAGTCTGAGACTACCCCGACACGTCAAGCTTCGTGGATAGGAAGGTTGCAGATTGTCGCCCCAACTCAGTTCACGCAGTTCGTCCCGTTGTGTGTGTGTTGTGTGTGGAGTGGCGGACTGGTGGGCTGAGGACGGGCTAAAACAGCACCTACCACGGCCCTCTCACGCAAGTGAGAGACACACCGTTCAACCCCCGTTGTGCGAAATCCTGGTGTGTGTGTGTGTGTGTGTGTGTGTGTGTGTGTGTGTGTGTGTGTGTGTGTATGGGGGGCCAGTGCCCTCCAAACGGGCCACGTGTTAGATGCGCTGGACCAACACGGGGGCCACATCGGACTCTGGCAGGCGTTATCTGTGCGCAATAATAAATGCCAACGTTTGCGGGGTGCGCTGGCAGACCCTGTTGTCGGCAGTCGTCGTACAACTGGACCTCTGCCACCACCCCATTGTTTTGTGGTCAAAATCCTGGTCATTTGTGTGTGTGGACCAGGGGGTGCGGAGTGGAGCGCCAAGGCGAGGATCCGTCCGAGCCATCCACCTGCGGCCTCCCCCGTCTCCGGTCTTCTTGACTTGGTCTTGACACCGGGCTCAGGCAGGGGAGGAGGAGAGAGTGTAGGTAGATGCTACGCAAGTCTCCTGGCACTATGAACCCCTGTGTAAGTCACCGTCCCTGCTCCCACAATGCAGTCTGTGGGGCACACGGTGGACATCATCGAAATCGATGGTCGAACTGTCGTATGGGGGCCAAATCGTGCACGTGGCGCGCACAGTCATGGTCAGTCGAACCATGCCAGCCACCGCGCCTAGTTACCACTCCAGTCTGCAGACCGGCTCGCACAGCGGCTGGGGTGTGGGAATGGGAAGGGAGAGTAAGGTCGACGACTCAGCGCACTTTCTCCTCACTATAAACAACCTGACGCGCTTGAAGCTATCACGTTGCGCTAAAAGCTGTGGCTTGGAAGGTTGCCAGCTGACGGGATAACTTGGACCTCCTCCTCGACTCGTGGGGGTCTGAGAGTCAGGCTGCAATGGCTCCTTCTTAATATGGCCTTTATGACACCCACCACAGTGTGGGATCCGAGCCAGGCGTCGGCGGCACGCCTAGGTGCGGCTCCGGCAGTGCCAGCCTCCAATCTCGGTTGTGTTGGTTGAAATCCTGGTTATTTGTTGTGTGGACCAGGGGGTGTGGTGGAACGCCAAGGTGAGGATCCGTCCGAACCATCCACCTGCGACCTCCCTCGTCTCCGGTCTTCTTGACTCTGTCTTGACACCGGGCTCGGGCGAGGGAGGAGGAGAGAGTGTAGGTAGATGCAGCGCAAGTCTACGGGCACTATAAACCCCTGCGCAAGTCACCGTCCCTGCTCCCACCGCTGCTGCTGTGGGGCACACGGTGGACATCATCGAAATCGATGGTCGAACTGTCAGACACAGACCGCGGTGTAGATGCAGGACAAGCATTCCGAGTGATTTACAAGGTCCTGTCAAGTTCCCCAATATCGTTTGGACAGCGTCGGTTGGCAACAGCAGAGGCGTCTGCAATCAGGATATACAAACCAGTTCTATGCGCACAAAAGTACTTCGTACAGGCCCTACAGTTACCATGGGTCAAAGCCACCATGCCAGCCACCCCCGTATAATTACCCGTCCCAGTGCCAACCATCCCCTTCTTCCGCCTGACACTGACGGTAAATTTGTTTTTCACCTCAACCACCCAGACCCTCCCCCCAAACCCCAGCTACAGAATAAGTTCTGCTTGTCCGCATTTTCATTTCAATCATTTCGATAGCAGTATAAATGGTAGAGCGGCGTTCATCGATCGTTTCTACGGAACTCGCTCGTCCCGTTGTGCCTTACGGGCTCTATCTAGAGCCCAACCAGCAGGCGCACAGCGACGCAGGATAGAGGCAGAATGATATTAACGACGAGCACAAGTGAGACTGGAATGGTCATTTCTGGCATATTAGCTGTCGTCAGCCGGGCGTCAGTTAGAAGCGTTGGACTTCTAAAAAACAGGTCGCGATTTAGAGCCTCGGGTGTTCCACACTTCGGGGTGGGGTATGACTGGCTGACGACGGTTAATAAACCAGAAATGGCCATTTCAGTCTTCCTTGTCTTTGTCGGTAATACCAGCAATACAAACGTAAAGCCCTGATGAGAATTTATCGAAAGCTTACGTATGCACGCTAGATTGTCTCTTGATGGTTTCTTGCATAGACGGCGGGAGGTCGAGTTCGACGCTGGTCTCCACTTGAGGCAGACGGACGATGGCGGCGTCGGAAATGGTGGAGGGGTTGTTGAGGACGCCTCGGAAGATCTCCGCCCATCGCCGCCGTATTTGTGTCTTCTCGGTGAGGAGGGCACTGTCGTCGATGCTGAGAATGGGTGCGGTTGATTTGTTTGGCGGACCGTAGACGGCTTTGATCGCGGAGAAGAAATCCTTCCATTCGTTGCGATCCGCGTGCCCTTGGACCTCCTCTGACTTGCGAACCGTCCAGGCGTCATGCATCTCGTGCAGTCACTGTTGAGCGAGGCGACGACTACGGTAGTAGGCTGCTTTGTTTTCGTCGTTGGGGCGGTTGACGTAGGCTTTGTGCAGACGGTACTTCTCGACGAGTAGGTTGCTGATGACGGCGTCGTTTTCATTGAAGTAGTCCTCGTGTTGGCGACGTGCACGACCGAGGACAGCCAGGGCCGTTGATAAGACTGTGTCCCGCAGTTGGCACCATCGGTACTCTACGGAAGTTTTCTCCTCGGTGGTGGGGGTGGTGGTAGTGGCGATGGCGGCGGCGGCGGCGGCGGCGGCGGCGGCGGCGGCGGCGGCGGCGGCGACTGGAAGATTGGCTAGGCGCTGAGCTAGCTCATTGCTGAAGTGGAGATTGTTAGCCGGCAAAGACAACAGCAATATTCAGTTTACCTGCGGGTGGCTTACGTTGAGGTCTCCTGCGAGGCTGTAGACGGATCCACATCTCAGAGATGACGAGCCGATGGTCGGTCCACCCGTCAGCACCCGGAATCGCCCTTGTCACCAATAAGCCCCGCTGTTCTCGTCTCCGGACGAGGACATTGTCCATCCGGTGCCGGTGTCGCGACCGAGGGTGCATCCAGGTGGCCCTCTCTCGCATCGGGGGACAGAAGAATGTGTTGATCAGGGTGATCCGGTGTTCTGCGCAGCTTTCTGGGTGGAGCAAGCCATTGTCGTTGAAGCCACTGAGACCATGGGGACCTAGCACTCCTCTCCAGGCATCATTGTCTGTGCAGACGCGGGAGTTGAAGTCACCAAGAACAATTAACTTGGTAAGATCGCAGTTGTTAGCCAGACATCATACGGTGATACTGTCGACGTAGGTACTTGTTATCAGTAGGTGGGCTTTCCTTGTCTAGGGGACTTGTTATCAGTAGGTGTGCTCTTACTGATTTAGACAGGTCGCCCGGCTTCGGCGCAGACGCCGGGAGTGCCTGAAGGCCCTCGTTGGATTTGTTTCTTGCCTCGTCAGGGCTGGTCATCGGCGGGATGTATACGCTGTTGAGGGTGGTGGATTTGCCTCCCCGAAGAGGCAGACAGAGGCTCATCACGCGATCGTTGGTGCCCTGCGACAGCCATGGCAGTCATCCCACGATGTCGTTCAGGATGGCAAGGGCGACGCCCGCGGCCCATCTCTCTGCCTTGGGGCGACCGCTCTCGAAGGAAATGTAGCCGGCACCAATCTCCTCCAATTGGCCTTGTTCGGAGAAATGGCTCTCGCTGAGTTCAATGATTTCCACCTTGTAGAGCGCCAGTTCCTGAGCCATTAGTGCTGTCCTCCGTTCCGGTCGGTTGCTTCTCGGATTATCTAAGAGGGAACGAGTATTCCAGCTGCCAGTGTGAGCGACTCACCCTGCCAGTCTGCGAGAGGCGCGGTGGGATGGGGGAGAAGAGGAGGCGGA
>CACRXP010000152.1:50024-64487 GCA_902702965.1 Spirometra erinaceieuropaei
GGAGGAGGATAGAGAGTGTTGTTTCTTGTTTGGTTGTCTCGACAGTGAGTTTTGCGTCTGAGGCCACGGTCAGCCTGCAGACGGCCTGGGTACCCAGCATTTGTTTAGGGCACCTTTTCTAGCCCCTTTCCCCTAGCAGGGTTGGGCAGTATTCTCACTAAATAGGGCTACTCAGTTGTCCCAGACGACTACCGCACACCACTATGGGCCACGACTGTTGTTTAGTGGGAGAGCAATCTGAGTTAGCCTGCCTGCCAGAATGCGATATGGTCCCCGTATTGGTCCAGCCCATTTACCACGTGGCTTGCTTTGGGGCCACAAAGAGAGATGTCAGCAACACCCAGTATTTCCAGTCGGTCACCCATGCAAGTAACTCCGGGGGCACACACATACACCACACCACACCCTGACGGCGGAAACGGTTGCCATGCACACTCGACAAAAGCTGTTACTTAATTGGCATGAGTTTTAACCTGTTCTAAATGATCCAGTAAATCACGACGAATTTTATAGAAAACATTCAGAAACTACGTCTTCTTCAAACTTTTACTCAAAGAAAGGTTTACTTTAGGGTTTAAAAGTTTGTGATTATAAGATTTTTGAGGACCGTGAAATGTTTATCCTAATACTATTGCATCTTCGCATTTAAAAACGCTCCTCATGAGGCATACACCGTGGTCTTTTTGTGTTGCAAGTGTTTAGGAGAGTCAGATGACACTTTCTTGGTGGCATATAAGAATGTATGATTTTTAATACCTGTAAAATGAACAGCCTGTGGTTCAGAAAGCATACGCTCAACCGTAACAGCTGGTGGGATCAAAAATTATTCGGAAATTGAAGAAATTTTATTAGGAACTGGAAGACACCTGCTCTTCGAATATAAAATTTGAAAAAGGCGTAATTTACTGCAAGACAAATACGAGAAGGAATATCTTATGTGTGTATTCTATAAAATGCGTTTAGAGTTGTAATGACATTGGAAATCTGGGGAGAGAGCAGACTTCGTATAAATATTCTCTGGGAGATGTTGGCGTATCGCTAGTTCCGTCACCGGAACAGACGAACCCGAGTTCAATGCCGGTGTCAGAATACAGTCGAGATAACGCGGGTAATTCCGCAAGAATGACACAGCACGATAGAAAACGAGGCAGGGTATAAAACTGTAGGCTGAACTACATTCGGGATTACCAGACCAACAGTTACACGAAGGACACCGGCACACACTTCTCCGTCTAAAAATAGACAAGCCAAAATGACCCACCTCCAGGAACAGTGGGAGCCCAACAGTTAGATTGCAGATGAAAAATATTGTGGTATATTTGCTTACTAATAAGTAGTAAGTAGAAAAATAGGTGGAAACTCAGCACTGACGTGTGCGGAACGCCAAACCACCCAAGTAATTGTTTTAGCGGGAAAGACGAGCATTTAAAATCCGGGATACTGGGGTCACTAAAATGCCTTGAGATTATGTCGCATGATAATCAATATTACATCCCCACCCCCATTTTAACCGAGATCATATTTCAGAATTTCAGTCAACGTTTTATGAGATACGTCACCTACGGTACCATGGCCAAAACTAACCCCCGCCCCTCGAGGAAAAGAAGAGGGATACGATTCAATACTTCGAGTTTTGGTGTCGATGCAATGGAATAAATATTGGTGATACAATATTTTGGCGACTACAGATAAAAAATTCTTCCATTAGGCAGATTTTCTCCGGAACGCGGTTTCGGCTTCTTTACAGAAGTCGCAGTCTTCTTTGCCGATCTGAAACATTACAAAGAATGTTTTAAGCTTGTGTCTCTTGAGTGACCGACCCAGTACGACGAGGAGCGTCATTGCAATCCGGGTTTTCAAACTCCCAATAAAAAAATCTCATTCATTTTTGACAGTCTATGCCTCTTAAGAATGACAACAATACATCTAGGATTACAACATTCCCCAAATTTAGGGACACATAGGTCGAAACCGATGATAAACTTATATCTGAGGTTGCAGTCATGATCAGTAAGAGGCACAACCTCAATCGAATTTATCAACAGAAACATGCTGCTTTTTGACAGATGGGCAGCTTGGCTGCATAAATTAACAGAATGTGTAAAAAACATGTTTAACTTGTTTTCCGTCTGGATTCGCGCTGGGAGGGATCCATATGATCCCGCGCCTTTTGCAGGGAACTGCGTCTTCGTGAAGTGTGGCAAATAGGGAGTGAAATACTCTGCTTTAAATTAATACAAATTTCTGGGTATAACACACGAGTAGAAGCTCCTCGTGTAGTACAAGTGGCCTTGTACTAAATTCTGGGAACAGTACCTATTTCCATGTCCTAACCACAGCTCCAAACCTAACCCTGACACAAACCTTAGCCCCAAACTAATCCTCCTGAAATTTGGCAAAAGGCCACCTTTATTACTGTGGGGCTCATATTCCTCCACCCAACCAATTTTTGAAACAAAAATAAAACTTTCAAGCTGTATTGCACCTTTCTGAAAAACCTTCAGTCAGATTCTTCAGTTCCCTGGTTAGGGACTTCTCGGTGCTCATGGAATACTGGAATAGATCAGGAGGTGTGGCATACTTTTTAAGCAACGGCAACAAAACTATGACTACTGAATTAAGTGATTATCCACGCGAACGTCTCATTTTCTCCACTGTTGCGAAATTTTCAAAGCGGATCAACTCCTGTCCTATTTACTAAACGAGTCTTAGAAAATCAAGATATTGCCGACTCTTTAGGAAAAATATGGGCTGACCCAGAAATTGCCTTATTGTCGGAAAATTCAATGAGTCCTCCGCCACTAGCTTTCTTTGCTTTCATTTTTGATCTCGAAACACTATTTCGAAAATTTTCTTGTAAATGTTTTTACGACGACGCAGCGCGTAAAAGTCAGTTTATTTACTTCGAAAATCATCCATCCGTTATTCTATCGTGTGGGACATTATTTAAAGGAGCCCATGCTTTAGAAGAGGAAAATGGGCTCCACTTTGGCGACATCCATTTTCATACACAATCAGAAACCCCTCCTTCCCTTCTCCCTCTCGTATCATAAAAAAATGAGGTTGACAGATTAGCAGACAGACATTGTTCCTCATTTTTCAGTGGTCAAGCAACTCGTCCGTAGCATGACCCCATTTGGGGATTCATCAAAAACCAGAGGAAAACACACCCACTGTCCAAGCAATGTGCTTTTTTCCTGCTTTAATAAATGAGGGTGGCAGGAAATATTCTAAGCTAAAGTCGCCAGACTGCAGTGTATCACATAACTGGGGGTCGTACTTAATAGTAAATGAGTATTGTCATATAATTTGGGCAGATTTTACGCTTAGAAGAACACTCGAAGAGCCCAGTCAGTGCTTCATGAGTGTAGATAATTGGACACACGATGTGGACGCCGTATTAGAGGCGGCTTAGCCCTAAATTCTAGTGGGGTTGGAGTTGAGGTTAAAGTCAAGGCACAGGAGCAGGTACCCCCTGAATTTTAAAGCGAGGTTGCACGTAGTACTGGGGGAGTCCATATTTACGTGTCCGAACGTTCCAGCGCTTGCTGTGTATGTGCTGCCCTCTGCCCTATACAAGTACTGTGTATCCTCAACTGTTTCCTATTGTGTAATGTCTCGGTGCTCCTTGTGCGAACAGTCATGCAAAATTACTTACATTGTCCATCCACCTTCCCTTAGTTCGTATCCAGATTGTATGCTTATATAATTGGGCATACAAAGATTGTGGATTCATTTTTACGACCAGTGTGAGGGTGTTGGGCCGATTCTCAAGTCCATGTCGGAGCATTTTTGCGCATCATACACGCAGCGCGATCCTGCTGCTGCTGCTGCTGCTGATGCAGAGAAATAACGTGTGGTCGGTCATTAGGACGGGGAAGGCGGGTAGATCGAAGCATTGGATAGCCAAGTGCCTAGGCGAACTCGAAGCCACGGTTATACGAGAACTGGACCATCATAAAACAACAGGTGATTTTCAGCAGTCGTTAAGACCATAAGGGGCTACTTTGATGTAGACGCTATAATCGGTTCGAACCTCTTCCGTTTTGCAATGCAGAAGGTGACGTCAGGCATCTACCCGCATGGTGATGATGGTTTCGAACAAGTACAGCTAAAGGCTGGGAGATGACTTGAAGTGCCGTGGTTGACTGAATACCATTACTGAGCTCGTTTAGGTTTGAATTTTCAACGATGTGTGCGGTGTTTTTAACGAAACAACGTTATTTTTATCTAAGAAACACGGTTTCAACTGGACAGTGTTCTCGCACTCGTCCGCATTTGGCGGTCGAATGGCGAACGAGACTCTGGTGAAATGAGTTTCTCGAATGTGCAAAGTAGTTCAGATCTAGTGCGTGCTTGGGCAGCCGTCTGGATATCAGGAAAGAGTAGTCTCGTTTCCCTTGATGATAATATTAGTGGTTTTTTGCTATGTTAATTACTGCGGCCACATCTGTTCCCAATTTTTTCAAACCTGCTAAGATCGATTTTGCAAAGTGACGATGCACCAGCTCATCAATGCGTTGCAATTCAGGATTCAAGAAGCATCTGTAGTATCTTTTAAATGGCGTCCATGGCCAGTCGGAATTCCCGATCTCAGTCAATTAGAGCGCGTTTGAAATTACCTCTACGGATAATGGCTAGGAGACCGGAGTCGCGAACGCATTCCGATATCAGGCTGTTCATGTTAATATTTGAAATACAACAAAGAAGGGAAATTGCATAATCATTGACAGCATCCAGCGACGAGCTGGAACCGTAATTTTGTATAAGAGCGGACCTCCCCCATGACACTAATTGATGTATCAGTTGGTGTAACCATTTCTAATTGAAGCAGACTGAACAAAACCAGCTGTCACTTGACTTTTACTGATTTAGCACGTACAGTGAGTGACCGATCTCATGAAATATTGGCTTAAATTCTGAAGTGCGTTTCCGATAAGGAAGGATTACTTAGGCGCGGTTGCGATACAGATTATCTTGCAGCACAATCCTATAATATTTCGGACTCGACAGGATGTCAGCTTTTGAATACACAGTTTTTCAATTTCCAGTAGAAACCGTACTTGGTAAAAAAATGATTACTTAAGTGGCATGCAATTTCCCCATTGATTTTCGATGGTCTGGCAAATTCAAACATATTTTATAGAAACCACAAGCAAAAGTATGTTTTCTTTCAGTCGTTTGATAAAGAAGTACGTTTTCTTTATATTTTCTACTCGAAGAAGGAGCATAATCAGGTTTAAAAGTTTCTAATTGTGCGATTTTTTAAGACCGCGGAATGTCCGTTCACCTAATATCGTATCTGGACGTTTACCTCAGCTCCGCATAAAATGTACAACATAGTCCGCATCCATTGTAAAATTCTATGGACTCTGTATGATGTCTTGGCAATGATCGGGTAAAGAACCCCTTTTTAAGGGCATAGAAAAATATGTGATTTTCTTTACGTGGAACGCATGCACCTTGTAGAGTTAAATCACTTAGCGCCAATGCAACGAATGATCGGGCTCCAAATTATCCAGCAATTATAAAACTTTTTAAAACCGAATTATGCTCCTTCTCCAAGTAGAAAATATAAAGAAAACGTACTTCTTTATCAAAAGACTGAAAGAAAACATACTTTTGCTTGTGGTTTCTATAAAATGTGTTTGAATTTGCAAGACCATAGAAAATCAATGGGGAAAATGCATGCCGCTTAAGTACTCATTTTTTACCAAGTACGGTTTCTACTGGAGATTGAAAAACAGTGTATTCAAAAGCTGACATCCTGTCGAGTCCGAAATATTATAGGATTGTGCTGCAAGATAATCTGTATCGCAACCGCGCCTAAGTAATCCTTCCTTATCGGAAACGCACTTCAGAATTTAAGCCAACATTTCATGAGGTCGGTCACTCACTGTAACTCATGAAACGTGATCACAGGAACCTAAAAGGTCATTTCTGAGTGGCTAAAGACCTGGCCTTTTTATGCAAAATTTGCTTTAGGTAATTTTATCAAGAAGTTTTGTAAATGCGGACGTAAATTAACGTTACCTTCTAGTCACGCAATTTCCTACGTTGATAACTGTCCTAGACCACGGTTGTGCATCGACACATTTTTTTCTAATAGGGGACACTAATCCGAAACTTGAGGGAATTCTCTGTCACCAAGAATAACTCGGCACTTTTATTGAAGAAGTGTTCCCTTGATACCCGGAAAATTGCTTTCTAATGATTGCATTTGCTGAATTTACTCAAATTCCTTTTTCACTGGTCGACCTTTAAGAAACTTTTATTCATCTAACGTCCCTCTCAGCGAAATCAAGCGAACTCTGCCTTATTCAAATCCATCTCGAACAATGTCCAGCACGTAAAGATCAAACAAAATCCTCGTAGCAGCATTTTAAACAGGTACTCAGATCTGATTCACTGCAATGTGGGGCATGCTTCACATAAACCGAATGCCTATAAGCAGAAAGTGTCTTTTAAACATTACTGTGCTTATGCTGTGTTATTTATTTAGTTGTTTGCATGGGCGTGATTCGTGTACTTCTGGAAATTGACTTTCTTAGTTTGACATGATTTTCACGCTCCGGTATTTTTTTCGTAAGAAGACTGTTATTTCCAGCCGAAGTAATAATGCTCTCAATACTTCTTTAGTGTTTTAACTTTGGTGAAGGCCATTGATTATTAAGTTGGAGGGTCATTGTTGCATTTGGACTGGCTTACAATTAACTTTTCAGCAACTTAGACGCATTTCATGAGTAAGGTCATGTACTGTAACAGCATTCGAGAGAAATTTCAGACCACCTCGTGGCAGTCTCGGTCCGCATATCTTATAGTACTACCTTGTTCAACCTAACGATGCCAGCTGTGTGACTAAGGACTCAATGAACTATGGTACTTGCATTAGGGTATGGGCTATTGCGAAGACAAAACCACGGCAATTATCATTACCTGCCATCTCAGTTTGCAACGTCAATTGGAAATTAATTCAAATTTGCAGTGGATATTTGGAGGTGTTGTGTGATACTTCCTAAACTTATGCTTCCTCATCCTTACGCCCATCGACCGGTAGAAAAATCACTGCAGATTTTTAATTTACATTGGTTGCGGTTAAGGTGGAAGGTGGCCAATCATGTACTTTATTCCTAATTCAGTGCCCGATAAACACATGACGAGTATATAGTCATCCAGATACTTTTTATCGAGCCTCAATGCAGCCCCTAATATTTTTTTTTCGGAAAGCTCATTTCGTTGTTCAACGTCACGTTTTGTGAAGACGCCTGATCCAATTTCAAAAAAATCAAAAATAGCTTTGCAAACTTGCGTGTTTTATAGTTTTTCTCCTTCACAGCAAATAAGCGCTTAGTGTCTTCCCCCAACCCCTAATTATTTTACGGAACGCTTCAGAGAAATCGTAAAATTGCATCGTGAAATAATTTTCTTTCTGCTATTATGGGTCATTCTCCCTAAACAATCCATGAGGCTATTCAAGCGCTGAAGCCTCATCCCTTGCTTTATCCAAAAAACAGCGCTAGCCTGTCCTCAGTTTCCTGCGTTATCAGAGTTCGCAGTATTGCTCCTTTTGGCAGGCAACTTTTCAAGTATATCTGGGAAGTACATCTTGGTGGAAAGTATCCCCAGCAATCTGCAGGGAAAGATCAAAATCCTCCGGGTGTTCTCGCTCTTGGTAAAGGACATCTGAGGTCTAGCTCGACAGCGAGACGGTATAATGCTGGCCTCAGACGGAAACCCAAGAAGTTCGAGGACAAAGGTGAGTCGGGGGAGAAAGAGCCCGTACATTCCGAGTTTTTCATTAGTAGCTAGTGTTAGAAATTCGCGCAAAACAGCGATAGGCCTCTTGAAAGCAGTGAGCGTAAGCAACGACTTTGAAAGCAAAGAACAGCATTGGGGCTAGATGAAGGACTTCCTAGGCCCTCCTCTCCTAACAAGCTGAGCACGATATAAACGTGAAAGGCGACCTTGAATTTGATAGGTGGGAAGACGGAAAACTCACAATTCTGCTCAGATTTAGAAAAAATTATGTCAGGAAATTCTAAAGAAAAATAGCCCTAAATGTAGTCGAATTCGAGCAGACTCAGCAGTGCTGGCCAGTCGTTGAGAAGCTGACCACCGTCCGCATTTCAGAAAAGAGAGCGGCCAATTAAATCGTAACGAGAGACAAAGAAGGCCTTTGAGAAAAGGGAGATGTTATCATTGAAACAATAGTTTTATACGCACTTGAACTCATCATCAGAGACAGCCACAGATAAGGGTGGTGAACGCACAAGGGGGTCGTATTTATAGGATTCCGTCGTCATGCGACCACGCACCTTACAGTTCGAGCATCGATTTATAAGGTGTCTACCGTGTGCCCCACTGCAAGTTGAGAGCAGAAACTGTTTAGTTCGCAGTTTATAGTGATGGCAGACTTTCGCTGCACCTACCGCACCCTCTCCTCCCCCACCCGCGCCCCCTTGTTAAGACAGTGTTAAGGATACCGCAGGCGGGAGAGGACGCAGATGACTGACACGGTGTAAACCCTTGCCTAAGCGTACCACCGCACCCCCTGGTCCATAATGCACACTGACCAAGATTTTGCACACAATAGGCAAAGAGGGGGGCGGCTTGTATCCCACGAAGCGGGGGTGTCATAGAGGCCACATTAAGGAGCCATTACAGCCTGATTCTCAGACCATCAGTCCGCCGCTCCACACGAACATACGCTGGACTGACTGCGAGGTCACAGTTGAATCTTTATTTGGCAACTTTCCAAACCACGGATTCTAGCCCACCGTGACGGTTTCATGCTATCGGATTGTTTATAGTGAGCAAGATGCGTTGAGTCCTATTCCTATTCCCAGATCCTGGCCACTGTCCGAGCCAGTCGTCAGTCCACAGGTGCGGGGAATGGACGCGTAGCTGACAGCTAGTGACCTTGCCTGCGCGTGCCACACACACGGCCTGGTCTCCCAAACACAAGTACCACATACCTATTCATAATTAGCTGCTACTGTACTTGGTGCGACGACTGCTTGCACGTCTGCACCCCTATAGTTTATTGTTGCCTGGTCGCTACCGTCGTTAATTACTGGCGTGATAATGACCCGGTCACCCAGCTCACTGACACTATCAATGGAAGCGCAGGGCCTTCGCTCTCGAGCTCGGCCAATAAAGCGTGGCTCCTGGGCGTACACTTCAGCAAACAACCGAATCTCGTTTCCGGCTTTGGTTAGTTAGAGTCTGGGGTACGGGCGGCTGACGACGACGACAAATGAGCCAGAGGAGGTTTTTTAAACATCAATTGGTGATATTTTTCGATCAGAGATCTGCTTACAAAGGAGCTTTCCGCTAATTAGGGTTTGGATGGCCATTTCTGGCCTACTGGCCGTCGTAAACCAGCCACACCAACCAGTACAGCCTTCACAGCCGACACGATAATGAACTCGTGGCTCAATGCTGGGGCGTTGGACAACTTAACTTTCAATGACCAAGGTACCCGGGCCCGAACCTTAGGTCTACCAAACCTGGGGCTGGGTATGGCTGGCTGAGGACGATGAATGAGCCAAAAATGGCCATCCAGATCTTCCTTGTCTTTGTCGGCGCCTCCTCATGAACTGAACTTGCCTGCGAAATGGACGAAAGTTCGAGAATCTGAGCTTACCTGTTTCCGGTCGTCTGTCTCTTCTTCTAATGTGACCCTTTCCAAAACATATAAATACTAGCAAGATTTATGGGCTAGTTAGTTTTGTGGACAAACAGGGAGAGAAAGGGAGTACACAAACAGTATGCCCGCAACAGCAAGCAAGGGAGCGCTGGCGTCCCGGCAGTGGGGCGCCCGCTGTTGATTGGTCTGAGAAAATAAAGTGCACAAGATAATGAAGAAAACCAGCCAAACACGACTATACCAAGGAAGAAGATGATAGCTGATGAGGGGGGAGGGAGGTTCTGGAGGTGGGGGTGGTATACATGTGATCTGGCTCCCTGAGAAAGGTTTGACCCGGTGTTCTAAACTTCCGCCTAACGCTCAGAAATGAACCAACCTGTATCCTGAGAATGGAACCGTCTGCTCGCGGGATAGCTGAGGATATTGTGCGTGCGTGCCTTTGCATGATAGTGACCGAGGTGGCGGCGCGAGGTAACAGTGAACGGTAGCGCGTAGGCAGACGACAGGCGGTTGCGGCTCGAGAAGAGGTCTCAGTTTTCCAAAAGTGCGTGGAATAGTCGAGCCCTTCGGATGCTCATTACGTAAAAAAGGCCGTAAGGAGGAGGGAGAAGCGGTGAACAAGTGGGTACCTGAGATGCATTTGCGAAAGAACACTTCAAAGCTGTCGTACCACCGCCGCTTGAGAACTTGAAGACAGTAAAAATATGTATAGAAGAGGGGGCGGTGAAGAAGACGAAGGAAGCAGAGTTCCAAATGCCACGAACACAATGTGAGAAGGCAAAGACTGGCTAACTCACAAAAACGGGGTATAATAAAGGTCCGTAACGGGGAAAGAATGTAATTGCGGTTGTATACGTATGTTTGCGCGCGTATGCGTAAAATAACCCAAAAGGAAAAAAAGAAAAATTAATTCGTGACTCAAGAAGACTTTCCTGAGTGTTTTTGGTGGAGACTATAGGGAGCAAGGTTGGCATGAGTCTGTACGCGGGAGAGGCATTTGAGTAGCTGCTGTTGGTGTTTGTGGGATGGCGACGGCGATATGGGTGTGATGGCGGCTGTCTTTTTCTTTAACAAGTAACTGGAAATAATTGTTCCCCTGTTTTTTGGCTTTTAATCAGACCTGAGTTGTGAAAGCAGACAGTCTACCACAAATACGATCCGGTAACTGGTGAGGTGAATGATAGCCGTTTTGGGAAATGAAGTTAGTGGATGGAGGTAGATGGACCAGCTGGGATTAATAATGTAATCGTCGGGGCTGGAGGTGGGGTAATTTGCCTCCTGGGTATGAAGACGAGGACTTGGGAGCTGAAGCGGCAAGGCGAATGCAAGCGCATGGGGCAGGTTGGATGTCTGTTCCTAGAAGGCGACCAAACCTGGATGGATGAGGCCCTGTCTATGGATCCTTTTGAGAAGGTTTACCTAAGTGAAGAAGACAAAATGTAGTGTGAGCACTCAACTCCCTCTGAACAGATTTCCTTCATATCCGCCTGGAAAGTCGTGCGCTTCCAGCCTCGTCCTTTCAGTTGGGAAACGTGCGAGTTTGGAATACAGGACCAACGGTAGACGCAGAAACTTACGAAACGTCGATAACAATTGTTAACTAGGTTTTTGAATAGACATACTTACTAGACCGAAGTTGCACAACTGATTAGCAAGAACAATCGTCCCAAGCCGCAGTGGTAGAACATAATGGATGGTGTTCGACTCTAAATGAGGCTTCATACCGCCGTTCGGCACAATACCATAACCCTAAACTGACATGCTGGGGGGTTAATGAAGATGTGTACCCTCAAATCCAGAAGTTGTCGGGAATCATTCCACCAGTAGCCAGACCTACATAACCACTGTCCGGCCAGTTACCGGTTAATGAGGCTTCCTATGCGACTGCCACAAGGCTATGAAACACGCTGCCTAGTTGGACATGTCGAGAGGAACAACCTCATATCCAACAGCATAAACAGCAACGACAGCTCCTGACTTGTGCCCCATTGACTCTCTGTTCCAATGAGTCGTAAGTCGGCGGGGGAGAGACTTTGATACAATGCGTGCATACTCGAATTTTTGTCAACATTATCGCGTATAAGGCAAGTTAAATACCAACATTTTCGGCGTATTATTTCTCTCCTCCCGTCTTCTCTCTATCTATCTCTCTCTCTCCTCATTCATGCCTCACACGCATCTGCTTAATTGAGCTGAAGGTGGAAGTCAAGGACTTTGTACTTTCCACACAGCCGAGAAGCGACAATACCACCCAGTAACGAGCTCTCAGCCATCCCGTTAAGTGTTCGGTGTTCAGTCGGTTTGCTTATCCCTTGTATAGGACGTCCAAATTCAAGAATTTTATAGGTAGAGGCTGACACTGCCGACAAGGTTTCAAAACTATTAAATGTGAAGGTTGGCATGGGTTTTCTGAAAACGCCTACCCGCATAGATATTGGCTGATAGTGGAAATGCCACAGGGTAGTTTCTACAGGAAAAAATCCGTAGATTCTTGATATGAATGGAAAGATTCTACGGTACGAAGGCCTACCGAAAGTTGTTTGGGTCGATCGGAGCCCCATCATCACCTTCCGGTTGGGTGGCCGTTTCGCTGCAAACCTCGACCTTCACCAATGGAGGGATTATGGACATCATGGTGATGTCAGGAGAAGTAGATGCCTGCCCACCACCCCCGTCGTTCTGCTCTGTTCTCTCATCTGGCGACCATGGTTTCTCGTAGGCAGCCCCAAGTGCGTCACTTCCTGGTGAACTGCGGATACCAATGTTGTAACTATGATCCCGTAGGGCGACCAGTCTGGATTTCCAAACTTGTTGGTCGTCAACCTCCTGATCCTCTCCCTCTCTCTCCTTCATCCCAGCTGGCTGTTCCTGTGTTGCCGCATCCTGCGGAGAATGAGGATCGTTTTTACTACCCTCAGTGGACGCCTTAGAATATACTTCTCCTGTAGTTGCTGGTATCACATCTTCCACTGATGGTGGCTGGGAATAGACCTGGCAGACCGATTGCGCATTGCTCATCCCAGAGGATAACTGGGTATCAAATCCTGCAAAGGGTGAAGCAGCTGACAAAGGACCCGGCGAGCTAAGACTTCGAGAACGAGATTGACTGTCCGGATAGGTGCTCGTAGATGTGCCACTAGGCAACTCCATCATCGTTGGTAGAGGTGGCGGCTCGATCTTCAGAGCCATAGCCTCGATTGACTGGACGTAATCACCAGTCTCCGGTTTCAGTTTGATCAACGGAGGTCGCTGCTCATTCCCGGATGGTAGCTCTTTGTTGACGGCGGACACATCTGTGGAAAAAGCATCAAAGCCGGAGACATAGGTCCCTGGGGATGGTTGAACGGGAACACCCTCCTCAACCGCTTGCATTGAGCCTTCATCATAAACGGGTTCCGAGTTGGGGCTTACAAACGCCTCAGAGCGGTTTTGCTGTTGTTTATGTTCTTGTGATTGTTGCTGAGGTTGCTGCGGCTGTACTGGTTGGTCGAAATTACTCATAAATTCACTATAAAAATTATGCGACTGTTCTAGTGTGCTCAGTTGACGTCTTTCTTCTTGCGTACGGAGGGCGAATCGAGCCTCACTGCCCGTGCGCTGGTACTGATGATGAACAATGGTTTGTGAGTTCGGTAGGGCACTAAAGCCAACACTGCTGTCATCTGACGGTGGATAGCCTACATTGTAAGTGGCGGTCGAAAATTCTGCACCCAGAGAGCTGCTAAAGTTCTGATCACTGTCCACCTGCGCCGGTGATGGTGGCGACTGTTGTTGTTGTCTCACGTCCCCTGCTGACGCCATTGTCGTGTTTGCAGCAGTTTGTACCGTTGATGATATTGCGGTCGCTTCCTCATGAGGTACGTCATAAATTTCCGCGTAAAGTGGTGCCAGGTTTGTACGATACCAGTTCTCCCGATACCATCTGATGCTCATTTGAGCTGCCTGTCCAAGGCTCGTAAGTTGATTTATTGCTAGAACGACCTGCGCTAGACGACCATTTGGTGGGGAAGACTTTTCCATTTGAAGTCTCAGGGCAGTCAACAGGCGATCCTGAATGGAGGCGACCTTGGCTGGATCCGAGAGACCTGGTCGATCTAGGAGAAACAAAATTTTGTAAGGACATTCACACCTCCCGCAATCTTTTTATAAATGCGACCTAATCTGTTACTTAATTAGACAGCTTTTTAACAACCATAACACTAAACCCTCAACGAGCACATAAATGGAACAAACCAAGGGTATACTTCATCCGACTTGGCTATTCCTAAAACATCTTAGAAGCCCATTACACTTACTGTGGGAATCCGTATTGAATAGTTCGGAATTAGCTTATGTGCAGTTGTCCACTACGCATTTGCAATCCCCGTAGTGGTACAATGCAGTTAAAAGCATCAGTTTAAGGTTCCTGTATGCTTTCGGACCGAATTTAACAATAAACTGCTTGCTGTTCCCTCTAAGTAGTCATGCTGTTCAGATAGCTGAAGTTAGTTATTATTAGGATGGCTGAAATCTATATGGATTGCCAAAAAAATGCACGCTCGATAAAGGTTGATTGACGAAAAGTAGGCCGGTACAGAGGGCCATTCCTACACAATAACCCCGTTCATTTATAATAGTTCTAGAAATCAGCTAGGGCTTCTACCTACTTAATAAAACTTGGACAGAAAAAGCTCTCTTAACATCGAGGGAACTCACCTGGTTTTGTTAGCACGACTGCGCAAAAAAGACCGATTTCCACATCATTCAGGCTCAGAGCACAAAAGTTCTCGGCGAACTCGAACATCATGCAAACCAGATTTGGCTAAAAAAACAAG
>CACRXP010000152.1:84453-100158 GCA_902702965.1 Spirometra erinaceieuropaei
AAGCACGAGGATTTCGCACAATGGAGGTTGGGTGGCGTATATCTCACATGAGTGAGAGTGTCATGGGTCACGTTAAGAAGGAGCCGTTTCAGCCTGACTCTCAGCGCACCAGTCTGCTACTCCATGCAAGCACCCACGCAAGTGGGTAGACTGTGCGGACTGAGCTGGGGCGTCGGTCCGCGACCTTCCGAGCCACGGTACTTGGCGCGTTGGAACAGTCTCAGAGTCGAATCGAACATGTATCAGTGGAACCGCACGGAGACGGAGCCGAGACCCACACTTTCAGCTTGCGTGAGAGGTAGCAATTGGACGCTTGTGGTGGATGATGATGTTGCCTGATGTAGATGGAGGAAGATGTGACGGTGTGGTTTAGCTGGCGGTTATCTGCCACAGGTTTTCGTGAATGCGCATGTGGGCTAATAGGCCCATGCGGTGGGCGAATGTGCGGGTGCAGTGAGGGCAGTTGAGGCGGATGCGGCGAGTATATGAGGGTGCTCCAGGCACTGGTTCGTCAGTCTCTGTACGATGGATTCGCAAAAGACAGACCAGGCCGATGCGTGAGATGAATTTACGATGACAATGGGGACAGAAAAAGTCGGCGGTGTCAGTGTCGGTTTCGAAGATGGCGACGGCGGTGATGGAGCTGTTGATGATGGACGCGCTTAGCAACGGGGTGTGTTTTGAGCTAGGCATGGTGGGGTGTGCAAGGGGTGCCAGGTGTATCGAGACTGCGGTCAATTCCGCTGTCGTGGATACGCATATGACCGAAGAGGCCCATGCGGTGGGCGAATGTGCGGGTGCAGTGAGGGCAGTTGAGGCGGATGCGGTGAGAGTAGGTTGGTGCTCCAGTCTCTGTGCGATGGATTCACAAGTGTCCGACCAGGTCGATGCGTGAGGTGAAGGTGCGGTCGCAAATAGGGCAGGTTTGGACCGAGTTCGCATCGCTGGCGTTGACGGTGGGAATTGTGTACAGTGGCGGCGGATAGAGGAACCACCGCAGCGGATGTTGGGCCGATGGAGGAGGAGGAGGAGGAGGAGGAGGAGGGGGGGGGGAAGAGGAAGACAATGAGGATGGTAGTGGGGGTTCAGGAGTGCGGTCATCGGATGGGCGGAGACATCGGGTGGTGTCGGCCGGGTATTAAGATGCCCAATAAGCCCGATTGGTGCCCAGAATGTCCGCTGACATCCCGAACAGGCTGGGGGCGGTTGAGCGTTGGCGTTAAGAGGTGGGCATGGTAGAGATTTGCGAGCCCCGCGTTTCGCCTTGGTGGCGGTAATGCGGGTGGTTTCGTAGATTGTCGTGCCGGTCTTCACTGTTCTCCTCCAGGCAGTTCGGTCCAGGGCGAGGTCTTCTTAGTTGGCCGGGATGATTTGCAGGCGCTTCAGGGAGGTCTTCAGAGTATCCTTGTAGCACCGGACTTGACCTCCTTGTCGGCGGGAACCCGTGGTGACATCTCCATAGAAGAGCCGTTTGGATAGCCGCTCGTTGTCCATGTACACAAGGTGGCCGGGAGAGGACACACACATACAATACTTCGAGCGTCATTGCCAACTATGTTCACCGTGTGCTCCACAACAAGGTGAAGCAGGGCTCGGTGACTTGTGCGTGATTTGGTTCACAGACGGTAGACTTGCGCACACTCTCCACTCCTCCCTATCTGGACCCGGTGTCAAGACATAGTCAAGACATAGACTAGGTTTATGACAACAATAGAGGGCGGCAGGCGTCTCAGTGTGCGCGACGACTGTCGGTAACCGGGTCTGCCACCGCACCGCGAAACATTGACATTTTTTATGGTGTACAATTCCGATTACGCCTGCCAGGATACGATATGGCTCCCGTGTTTATTCCAGCGCATCTAACACGTAGTCCATTTGGGGTGCACACCCGACAGTTCGACCGCGGATTTCGACAATGTCCACCCTGTGCTCCACAGTAATGTGAGAGCAGGGACGGTGACTTGCACGTGAATTAATTTATAGTGGTAGTGGACTTGCGCAGCGTCCACCGCACTCCCTCTTCCCCATTCCCCACCTGGACCCGGTGTCAAGACATAGTCAAGAAGACCGAATGCGGGGGAGGGCGCAGGTGGATGGCACGGTCGAGCCCGCACCTTGGCGCTCCAATCCACACCCCCTGGTCCACACAATAAATGACCAAGTTTTTGATCAACAAAAACAATAGAGGCGGACAGGGGTCTCAGTGTGCGCGACGACTGTGAGAAACCGGGTCTGCCATCGCACCCCGAAACATTGGCATTTGCTGTGATGAGCAAATCCGATAACGCCTTCCGGAATCCGATATGGCTCCCGTGTTTATTCCAGCGTATCTAACACGTGGCTCGTTTGGGGGGAGGGGGGCGGGGGCACACACAGACACGCCGGTTTCTACACGCGCTTCAGAAGTGGTAACATTTGCCAGTAAACTCCACATTAAGACCGAACTATTTTATTGCTTGGCCGTCCTTAAGGTCATGACGTTCAAGCGAATCCCGAGAAGTTAGATCCATGCTGGATCGGCCTTACTTTTTCGTCCCTCACCCAATTGTAAGTCTGGAAATGAAATTCGGGAGAGTGGCTGGCATGGTGTCAAGTGCCTCCTTGACGTCTGTCACATGCGCGCTTGGCGCCCCTGTGCAACAGCGCGGCCCCTCCAGGGCGGACAACCCCGGGATTTGTGGCCGCCGTTCTGACCTAGTGCTACCGAGCATGAACGGACACTATAGCGAATGTAATACCATCTACGAATGTTGGACGGCTTTTGCGGCAGCATCTGGAAGGTAAACTCTCCGCTTGCATATTCCTGCCTCATAACCACAAAACATCAGAAAATTAGGACTGTACGATTACTGAAATAGTTCCAAAACAAAAGACTGTGTAGGCTTATTTGCCTTCTGTTTAAGGGGATTTTTCTCAACGACCCCTCCCTCCCCCCTCTGCAGTAACTGTCACCCTCTAATATAGGATTTAGAATAACGGTCTGTCGGACTGTCTAAAGCGTCCAAGCCCGCGCCTTTGACTTGGGCAGCTGTACTTGTCCTCCCGGCGGAGGACAGTAAGTTAAATGCATTTAGCTGGACAGTCAGGATCCGGCTGCAATCCATCTTATCCAGCAGCATATGCTTAGGTGTGAGAGCCTTGCCCGAAATTCGGAAATATGTGCTAGCTCTAGATGGCTATCCGGAAAAGTAGGCAATCACTCTGACTGGCATTTTCATTTTAAGTGTAGTCATACTTCGGTCTTGTAGGTGGTTATCGACTTATTATGTGCCTAGCGTCAATGCGTACCAGTTTCAAATACCCGGAGAAGAACCAAGAAATATCACCGACAAAGATAAAACAGATTGGAGTAATCATTTTTGGTTCATTTGCTGTTATCAGTCAGCCATAATTTAACCGGAGGCCTTGGCAACTCTGAGGTTTAGATCTGAATCATCTGACCACCAAGCACCTAAGTCAGGCGCTAATATTTCGTTCTGAGATTAGACCGCATATCTGAACAACACTATTAAGGAACTTGACAAAGAGGATTAGGCGGCTAGGTTATAGTTTACGCACACTTACGTAAATACGTGTGGGGCGAACTGACTCGACAAATAAAATACAGATCGATCTGCGCAGTTCAAGATGACGAATTTGTTCCAGGTTTTTATGGGATGCCTACTTTCAACTCAAAACATCACATGTATATGAAACTGAAACACGAACATAAGCTTGTCCTAGCTGCTGAGTTATAATGATTCCTGCCATGTTAACTTGGCGTGATCATAAATAATTACACTGCTACAATTTCTACCAACCAACATTACTCAATTTGTTCATATGCCAAGCCCTTGTGGTAAACTTGAACGTGACCCATTCTGGTCAAAATCATGTTTTCCGTAGGCATGGTCGCCTTTCACGTGAATGACAAGAATGTATGCAACATTTCACACGCTTCAAACAATACCAACAAATGAGCTATAAGAATACGCAATGTCCAATTACCGTCGACACTAAAACAAAAAACTACATCCAAAAATTTAATCAGGGCAGTGGACATGAGCCCATATCCGGCACGCGAAACCTGCATAATGCCAGAAGGGTATAAGATGTGTTGAAGAAGCAGAGGGCCGTTCTTTTGCCTCGTTATAATGAATAATCTCGGGAAAAAAGTCGCAATCCTTTCAGATGGAGAAGAGTACACCAAGTTGACCGATTGGCCAAGGGATTTATTTGCGGGAAGGAGGCGAAATTCCGTAAGTAAGACTCCCCGCAATTTGGCCCCCATTTTCCGCTAGTGTCTTTCGAGATTTCCACACTTTGCTCTTATTGTTCTCTTTGTGTACTGGCCAAGTGCCTGCAATTTGTCATTGCCTTCATAAGGTAATCATTTGCGCTGAACTATTATTAATCGCAGGGATCGGGTCAGGAGGATGACGATGTGACACGAGAAGAACAGTTGATGTTGAATTTCGTCTTAAATGTATAACTCCTACAGGTTTAGGAAGAGGAACTCTAAGTCCAGTGGCTATTTCATCGTCCCAAAATTGTTTATTGAGAACGGATAATAATTGTGGCTTCAGAAACGGTAAGGATGCCTGAAAATACGTCTCCAACTCCGGCCAGGAGGCCAATCCCTTATTCTATGGGGAAAGGTTCTTGAACGGGTTCAGTCCGCTGCTGGCCGTCAAAACGCCGGCCACAATCGACTCAGGTTTCGGCGTCCCTACCGTCTGGTAGGGTCGTCATACATTTTTCGGCCTACACTGAAGGCCAGAGTCAGTCAAGTTGCGTGGATCAACCCGGCGACTGGCTCAGGTGAATCAATACTGCACGTCCCTCTCTACTGGAATCAGTCAAAGGAGTGTACGAAAGGCAGGTGATGACGAGGTCGATGGTGCGGTACGCTTCACGCTCAACGGCACGCCACGTCGGCGACGGACGTGTTGTGTTAGCATGTAAGGCGCAGTTCAAAGGTCAGCCTAGAGGCACCACGCCTCTACACTTTCAACCTGAGCCTCGCCAGCCCTGACCAGTGCATGCCGGCGTGAGATTGGTTTGTGCGTTGACCAACTCATTTGCACGCCTGCCTTCCGCACGCGCGTGTGGGTGTGCGTGTATCTCGTGGTGCTCCTGGTGGACATGATGCGCTTTCACTGAACCTCCCGCCCACCTATCACGCTCACGACAGCCACGCCAATGCATGCATTGTGCATATGCGAGCGCGCTTCAGTATCGCGCGTGGGGGACAAAGTGGCCAAGACCCCCTACGATCGACATTGCAGATATGCAAAAAGTGAGGCGCATGTACAGGAAATCAACAGGACTGCGAAGCCGCTGTCAAAAGGCGGAAAAAATCATCGTATTTTCTCTATTCGTGTTACAGTACGGCCAAGCGATGTGCGAGTATCTAGACTCATTGAGGCAAAGAGGTGAGTCCCAGGAAGCAGCCGCGAAGAAGGAGACACGGTCGCAGGAAAAAGAGCTTTATTCGCCTGAATTTTCGGATTCCTGCTAGAACCCATTATCGGAGACAGTAGCAGATACCGCTACTTTGGACATAGGGCGTTGTAATGCAACGGGTCATTCTAGACTACGATCTAGCCATGTGCCTCCGACCAAGACCCAGGCAGACCGACCGGTCAAATTTCGACCAGCTTCCTAGAAGATTTGAGGGTTGAATCCGGCTTCGGCTGGTAAGTTAGCTAAACACTGTAAGCTGAACAGTAGATTTAAACCACTTCGGAGGCACCAGGAAAACATTCTCAGGCGACATGAGTCCACGGTCTGACTTCGTAGCGCTGGCGAAACTTCGTCGTCATGAGGAGGAAGGGGTTCTATTACCCGAACCAGGTGCCAAACATTGTTTTGTACCGACTTAAGTTGGGAAATGTCCTACTTCTGTGCGCTGACGTTAAAAGTCGGAATGATACTAGCTCCCGCGCGCGTTTCTATACAAAAAAACAGCGGTAACTAAACTAGCCTCAACTACAGGAGCCCCATCTCTCTGCTCTCAAAAGTAGCCGTGTTTCTGAACACTGTGACAAAAAAGCTCCACTCAGGGCGAGCTAACTTATCTCTAAGGTTTAGTTTAAGTGAACAGATATCCAATGACGCTGATGAAAAACCGTCTCGGGTGTGAAAAACAGAAGCCGGCAGACAGAGCGGAACGCTTGGGAACTGCCCAAAAATCCTCTATGTTGTAATACATAAGAGGGCCCTCTGATGCCACCAAACAACAGCTAAGGGGTGCTGAGTTCCATATTACACACAAGTTCACATCCACGAAGATAGGGCTGTCAAGAGTCCAGGATCCCATACCAGTGCAACAAAGGAACAGCATCGTTTACTGCACTCAGTTCGTCGGATTCCTGTGTATGCAAGAGATGTGTATTTCCGCCGAAGAGACGCCGTATCCATCGTCATTAGGCGTTTGTTTAGTTGGGATATCAACGAAGTTATTGGAACAGCCCTACCAAGCGCTCATGAGACTCCGTCAGGTTTTAAACTTAAGCTCTACCAACATTAACATGCATACCAACCTCTGCGCTCATTATGAAAACCTATAAGGGCATTTAGCCGTTCACCGACACATCCAAGACATTGAACCACGACACCATCATGCTAAACATTCCTCTTGTCGGCCCGCTGTCCGAAACCCATCCTTGGGAATATTGGCTGTAGCCCCTCCCCACCTCAGTTGGATTTGCAATGTTGAAAAATCGATTGCAGCCTCACTACACCTAATCCCCAGCGGGCGAAAGACACTCCTGTTATTGGTCGCAGCCTCCACGCCCCCCACCTCAAGACACACGGACTACAGTCCCCCCAGTCATTTTTGGACGACGGGTAGTTGTCAAATCTTCAAAACATCGCGAGTAACTTACTTTTCCGCAGGACTGTCTGGTTTTTGAACATGATTTCAGAATGCGTGCCGACACGAGTCGCGATATCCAAGGTCACACGGGACTAGCATCCGCTGATCAGGTCTGTTTGCAGGACGTGCGGATCGACTTTGGAGTCCCGGCTTATAGCCCATAACGGCGGTAGAATAGCGATTATCATGCAAAATAAAACATATGGCTGACTTCTTTTTCTCTAAAGACCGCCCAAAGTAATCACGACAAACAGGAAGACCTCTCGAAAGGGACTGAAGGCACGAGGATCAGTTGGCGTTCCTCACTAAATGTGACTAAGGACAGTAACAATTAGGGAGAGGAGAGACGCGACAATCCCCATGATAACGGAGGTGATGTTAGGGTCGGCACACAAAACTATTTTCCAATGCAGTACACCTGAGCTTGAAGACAAGCTGGATAGCATAAGATCCATCGCGACCGAAAACCGGCATATTTTCGAGGCAGACTGGGTAATAGTAATGATGACAAGAATGGAAAGAAGTTCCGTGTAAAAAATGCTTCTCAACCAAACACGAAGCGACTGTCGCGGCTGCAAAAGGAAGGCAGACCGACTTAAGGAGGAGGTGTGAAGGAAATTCAGAAAAAGAATAAAAATCCTGAGCATGTATTTGCGGAATACCCCACCTGACTGGGATGCGTGGGGCCACTTCCAACCATAAAAAGCCGTGGACCATCTGTAGGAACTGCCAAGACTTGGCGGTATCAATGGATGGACTAGGGCACTGTAGTCAGTGACGGCAGCCCAGCCCTAGCCTACGAGTGACAAAAATATTATCGGCCGCTGGACAATTCTTGACAGCAAGAGTTTCCTCGACCCCTTTCTGCCACCGCTATAGTCGGTCATTCAGCCCACCTAACTCCACTAAACAGTTAGCATACCACGTCAACTGGGCCTATCCTTGCGGCATTTGCGACTCCAATCCGGACTACACTGGATGGCGTGTTTGATGCAACAGTTGCGAAACTTCAGTCCAAGTGCGCTACTCTCTGTTAAGGCTTATCGTGCCTTGTCGCCTACAACAGCACTCAAGGACCTGTCCTACTCGTTCAGTAGTCAACTAGAAGACAGACATCCTCGTGATGGCTTCCTGTTCAAAAAATATAACACTGATCTAGAGTTTTAGAAAGCGGAGTTTTAATAAATACCTTGGAGGCATAAGCAAGACGGCTTGTTAAGTAAAAGAAGTAGCCCTGATGACAAATTACAGAAGGCAAAGATACAGCGACATTTCCAGGAGTTGGTTAATGTTGATTACCAAGGTAACTTAGCCGGTGTTATTCGTCTGAGGAGAAATGCAATTGTTGGCGCGAAAATACCCCGTAAATGAGCTGATTGGTGTAACTTCCAGTGTTGGAGAAACCTGATGCTGGAACAGTTTGAACGCCAAGCCCAACGATTAAGATCTACAATTCACTCACACATTTTCAGAGTGAATGCAAATTCAATGACGAAGCGAACGAAAACGCAGCTTTAATATATCGATTTCTAGTTCTATTGAACGACGACGAATACTTCTCACAGGCGATTCGTTGCTCATATCTATTCTAAAGGCCTCCGCCTTCCGCCTTCGCTGCAGTTAAAGCACATGCTTTTGCGATATATCGATCGGTACACAGGCTAAACTCAGTCGGTTTAGGAGAAAACGTAATATCTGCAGTCAAATGATGGAGGTTTTGATCACAACGGATCTCCATCTGTCAGTTTTCATAGCTAGTAAGGATGCTATCTCCATAATGCTTTATTATATGTACTGTAGCGTAAAGGCTACTTATGTATCGGTACGAATTCAAAACAAGAAGCCCTCCCATCAAAGGAACCCGAATGAACATAATGAGGATGCACAAATTTGCGATCTCTCAAAGAGTTTGTTATACATTCACTCAAGATCCTGAACTGCAGTGGAGTTTTCTGTCCACCCCCGAGTGCTATTACACCCCCTTCCAATATACGTGGTAAATAAATTCGGAAATGCAGCATCAATCAAGTAGAAGACATGAGGATTGGCAAACATAGATCAAGCCACATCGCCGAATTTACGTTTCTGCTGACTGAAATGGGACATGTCTCTGGGATAAGTAGGTGGTAAGTAACTTCAACTGCGTGGACAGCTCAAAAACAGTAAAAGCCCACAGCGCAACGACTTTTGCTTTTCCAACTGTAATCTTGACCGCTCTTTTCCTTCTAAGCCCGTCCAGAATTCAACATATAGTGTGAAACCTATCGCTAAAATCTATGTGATAGTTAACCTTCGGGGACGGATCTTATTTCGTAGCCGCACCTGCAGTAGACAAGCCCCAGCCGCCTGTCATACACGACCGGTAGTAATAAGGGGTTTAACATTAACCCCTAACCCTAGCCCCTAACTTCTAACCCTAACCCCAACCCCTAAACCTAACCCTGACCCCCAACACTAACCCCTAACCATGACCCTAACCTCGAACTCTTTGATTGGACCCCGACGGGTCTTTAATAAAAAGTTATTATTATTAACCCTAACCCTAACCACTAACACTAATCCCTAACCCTAACCCCTAACAGGTGCGTCTACGAAGTAAGATTTTGTCAACCTTCATTCTAGACATCTGTCGATTTTACTAGATTAGGGGATTTTTGATTTCTACTGGTACCACTAAACATGACTCCAGTACAAAAGGCGTGCTGGAAACAGGAGTAGGTGAGGTCTACTTATAAGTGAAGGATGTTTTGCCAGTAGCTGCACTGACTGTATGCGTTTGTCGATCCGACTGTCTTGGTTTAATTTGAAGGTTCTCTGTGGAACACCCCTTCTAGCGCCAAATAAGTAGCACCGACCTAAGGGTCTTACTGTTTCGCGGCAGCCACGGACATCACGGGGACAGGCAGAACCGTTTCATTGTGCCTATTTTACAGTAATTTGTTGTATCAAAATCCAGGGTTTTAGATTTACCTTGTGGGACCATCAAACACCCCATATTTTTGTCCACCTCCATCCCAGACTGCGTATTTGAAAGACCAGGGGGGGGGGTTGGATTGGTCTTAGCTGGACGCCAAGAGCCATTTGGTCTACATGATTATACCCCCGACCGTTGTTTGGTTTACTTACTCTCGCCTTGAATGTCAATTTGAGTTGCAGAAAACGGCGCGCTGACCCAGTGGGACTGGCACCCGCACGTCATGAAGAGCATGACCTTAATCTCCCGCGTGCGCGCGTGTGTATGTGAAGGGTGTATGTGCAAATTTAGGCGACGAAAAACTTTCAGGTTGCGCGATGGTTAGGGGATGAAGACGGCCCTCTAGCCACTGATCCAGATGCCTGATCGCTGCTCTTTTAGGCGGACACAAGTGGCCACCTAGTCAAGCTAAAAGTTACACTTTGCTCGCAATGGAAGAGATTTCGCAACTCTTATCCACTTCTCAAGCGTTCATCTGGAATATGTGTGATTACACATGCTGCGGGTCAGTTTACTCCGTACAGCATAATATGCTAGACTTGTCTGTGAGATATTTCCACACAGCTAGGACACCGGCTCGTGAATATCGCACCCAAGTACTGTGTTTTCTCACGACTACTGCACGTCTGACAAAAATAAATTATCCTCCTTTTCAGGAAAAAAAAACGAAAACTGATAGCCGTGCTGCGTACAGCTACTTTACACTGAAGGAAGGGAATACTTCTGATTTTAAAAAATGTCGTAACTTATAGATTTTTGAGTTTGATGCCCGAGTACAAGCATAGGTTAGTATCCGCAAGTTATTAAAACCAGATTACAAAGCACGCAGTTGTCGCAGGATCTGATGAGTGCCGGAATTTTCCCAGGAGCAACAGGCAAATAATAAAGCGACTACTACGAAAAGATTGCCTGCCTATGCGCTCCTAAACTACAGGGATAAAGGATCAAGCAGATCGGATTTCAGCAAGTGTGTCGGGTAAATGGGCTTTCTACTCAGCAGCAAAAGCCCATCTGGTGAGGTTAGGATGGGTCCAAATGCCTTACTGATGTATACCTTTGCAGCATAGATATAACCACTTTCTAAGTCAGCCCAAAAATTCCATAACATACTACTGGACTGTGGGTAATAGATGAGATAGATTAAAACAAGCTGCGTCGTACTATGGGGGAAAGGGGGGTGAAGGATGACAGAGGGGTGTTGGCCTATTCCAGACATCAATCTAAACCTGCCCGCAGAAGGCGAGTTAGAGCGGCTGCCTCGAGTCTACGAAACTGTGCGGATAGGAGGTGCGCCGGTCGCCAATCTCTATGAAAAACAAGATCTGTACACCCTCATTTGCCCCAGAGAGGAGGCATGAAACAGACATGTGAGACAGTAGCTAGCTTAAAATACGCAGCAATGATGAGATAAAGGGGGAGGGGGCCTCCAAAAGATAGGACAATTGTGTATCGACGCCCACACGATCTCGCAGACATCAGGTGAGCAAGACAAGGCACGACATAAGGTCACAAAGATGTGGAAATTTTTTCGTGTCGTTATTTCATACATACAGGCAGCCGGGCGATGTAAGAATGGGCTCAACTCAGGCAAGAGGATGGAGGAAAAGCTTGTAATTTGCAGGTGTTCAGGGCAGAACGGAGCGGTAAAGAGGAATATTTTCAACTTTCTATTGTTACGGATGTTTTGGAAGATCTCTAATTATTCATATTGACCCAACCGTGAAAAACTCGGTTCTTCGGTGGGATGCGAACCCACGACAAGGGGAAGGCTTTAGTACAACCAACGCTCTAGCCACCGGAGCTACGAGGCTCCACCGGAAGACGTGAGTTTGATCACATTTGGGTCAGCATGAATAATTCAAGATCTGCCCAAACATCTATGAATTACGCGAGCCTGGTAGTCATCTGGTGGATTACTTAGGAAATCCTGCTTCGGCAGTCAGCTTACAGTATCAGATTTGGTGGATTCCAGACGTTGCAGTAGGCTGGGCGGGTAACTTGATCCAAATTTGGTTAAACTCACGTCTTCCGGTGGGGCATCGTAGCTCAGATGGCTACATCGTTGGCTGTACTAAAGCCTTCCTCTTGCTGTCAATATGAATATGAATATTGCTCGTTATCCGGAAGTCCACTGTGTCCCTAACTTCTGGATGCGTATACTGACAGTTGGGGCAAGCTTATACCTCTAATCAGACCGTCTCTTAAGGGGATGATTTAATCTTCGACAGGGGTTAAAATCAGGGCGATGGAAATAAAAATAATTGAAACTTGATTACACAAGGCAGAAATACGAATAAATATTAGTTAATGGATAACCAGACAGACGATCTGAAGCATATGAGCGCAGTACAGGGAGGAAGGGGGGAGGTTGGCAAATAAGTCCTTTATTCAATCGGGGAAATTTACACCTATGCGTTAGTTTGACGTGTATTTCCACCCGGTGGCTGAAATTTAGTGTGCAATTGGTTCCGATAGGTTTGCGACCACTGTCTTAAGAGCTAGTGGATAACCCAGAGCGTGCACACCCAAGGTGAGGACGCCCAAACATAACTGGATTTCCACTTCCGGGTCAATACCTAAGCAGTAGACCCTGAAAACAGTTTCAAAGGCCCCCAATTCTCTGTGGGTCCAAGGTTTGCCATGCATACAGTCTTGAAATCCTATCAGATAAAAAGTTGCTTGCTCTCGCCATCTTTGAAAAAAATCGAGTTCAGGGCTGACTGAAGCCTTTGCAAGTCTGACTATAGCCTCATCAGACCAGCGGTGTAGAGTCGAAGGTTCTGTACGGTTGTGTAACCTGAGCAGCAGCCAAATTCCCGTCAATAACGAGTCGTAGACAGCCTTTGTGTCAGTACAACAGTCTTCTGATTTGCCACGGCCAGCATATCTCTGGGTGTTTCCGGCTTTGTGTTCGAGTTTGGAGGTTTGCAGCTCCCCTAATTCCTGTGTCAGGATTCGACTCTGTTCGTGGACGTTCTACAGTTCCTCTAGGTTTACTTAGGCTGCCGCCTTCAGACAGGCGGGTTCTGGGTCTCCTTATTTTCGTCGAGTCAATCCTGATGTTGACATCATGCCGACCCGGAGACTTTAAGAATAACAGTGTTGACAACGTCCCGCCCTGACAAACTGTGGAGGAAGGGCGACCCAGCACGGACACATATGGTCACTGCATGCGAACTTAAGAATGGTTGAAAAGGGTACTGCTATGTAGAGAGTTTAACAGAGAGGAAGAAAGGGAAGAAAGGTTTGAACAAATGGAAGGGGTGGGTTCTCTGACTGTGCATGGAGCAGACGGATGAGCAGTCACTGCGTTCGGTCGGAATTTTATTCACGCCTAGCAGATGAATTAATCATTGTAAAACGAGCGAGCTTTCAGCGGCGTCTAGACAGAGCAATCGGCAGTGGTAACCGGTGTCTAGACGTTCGAACCCCCAAAACGCCAGCAAGTCTGAAATTATGCTGATGACACCAAGCAGAGAGAGAAGTGCGATGAAAAGAGAAATATAGACAGCAAACTGAGACAAACATCCATGGTCATAATGTGGTGTGCACATACTTGTTAGGAGTTAGGGGACAGCTGGTGCGTCTGGAGCTCAGAGAACTAGCACAGCAAGATACATATCTTAGATGACTATGTCACGACCTGTTGAAGATCAGACAATCGGTTTTTAGGAAGTCAGACAACATAAGTTATCTGTTGTGGCAGGTAATCTGGACTTTCTGCCCACAACTAGCATGGGTCCCAACTAGATATAGGTCGCAATGACGCAAGCCTTTCAGCTAATTTAGTTGGGACGCGCAATCTGAAGTTTATATTGTCCGGCGGGCTCAAATTCTACCGTTGAATCGTAAATCCTGATGAGTAATAATAAAGTAGACAGGCAGCGCGGGACTGTCGTGATTACACCAGAGGGCCCCGGTTCCCATTCTAGGAACGGACTGTCGACGATTGATTAAAACTGCGATGGCGGACTGGACAACAGTCTGTCTCGTATGCGGGGACCTCTGGAAAGCGTCCGCGCCCGAAAGGCACGAGTGGCGAGCGGGAGAACCAAGTTTTCGCTCTTACGTCATTGATTGCCATTGGGGCGGCCGCGGCAACAAGTCGCCGTTGACCTTAAACCCTCGGCCGCCCGATTCACACGTGCCGCTTCCTCCTTCTCCACCGCCGCCTTCTTCCGGCGGTGTTGCAGGCGGGCGTGCGTGCGTGCTTTCGGGAGAGCGGGGGGGGGAGTGGCGGTGGACAAGGAATAACAAGGCCCGGATTGCGGGGACGGGGGGGGGACGGATGGAAGACGGGAGATGACGGTGACAAGGGTAGGGCCTTGCGTGGCGGCTGGCTGCCCTAAAGGGCGGCCGGGCGGTGGCACCGGTGACCTGAACTTTCTCTACATCAGAGGCGGGGCGGCAGAAACGGTTGCTGCGTGAACAATAGTCCGCTGCCTCTCTCTGCGAGAGCGCTGCCTCCGCCACCACAGACGCCGCACGCGCACGCCGGTGCGACTCAGGCTGACTCATCGCCCTACGCTGCAGCACGGCCGACAGGGGCTCAACATCGACTGCAAAAGCACACATCCAGGGGGGGGGGGGAGGAAAGATATGATGGCAACTCCGAATACCTCCCTTCTAAGGCTATTACGCGTGACACAGGACGTCCTGGGAGGTCTCCGAGCTAGTGTGAAGTTTAAACTGACCCTAGAAATCCGAAGCAGCAGACAGGTCAGGAGCCCAGAGGGAGAAGTCCAAGCCCTGAACAAGTGTTCAGAGATAGAAATCGCAGAAGTCTACTTAGGTTAGGTTGAACAAACTTGTGGAAGGGAACTGTGTTAGCTACCAAGACTCGAACCGGGGCCTCCAGACTGGCACCCTGCTGCGTAAAATGTAATAAACATGACTTCCCGAACGATTCTGAACAAGGCATGATCAGTTCTTTCACCTGTAAAATAAGGTCAAAGAATGAAGGCAATAGTCCATGTTCATAACGATGAGAGCAGAGCTAAAGTGAGATCGAGTGCTCCCTTATTTCATTAAAAAACCGAAAATGGGATATCGGCCAAAATGAAAGCGCGTTCACGCACTTTTCCATGGAAATGACCACATCAATAGGTGGTATTTAGCGTGGTTCCAAAAAGTTGAATGAATTACGTGCCCCACCTAGCACTCGGAACGTGCTGAGGCCCTGGTTTAAACAAATCGCCAAAAGTGTCGAAGGAGTTGGACTCAGTAGAGTGTGGAGGTAGGCTGTTTTCAACTGGGATATGCCCGAGTTAAAAGCAAAAAGATGAGTATACACTGCAGCAGGCAGTCCATTTTTGGGTGAATTTCCGCAGTTGAAATCTCATAAGAAAAAATAACACATTAATCGGTATGCAGCTGAGTCGGCGGAGGGGGGGGGGAGAGGGGAAGGAAGGAGGATTGGGAATGGCACCTGATCTACACGACACTGTCGGCCGATGAAAGAAAATAAGTCAAAATGTCTAGTTCGACACCTGTTGGCAACTTCTAAGGCTTATTTGTAAGGATAATACACATCAGCACAGCTGATACAAAAGGAACCGAGTGCTGGGGATATAGAGGCGACGCTAACGTTCCCATTTTTCTTCGAATTTAGCCACTTTTCGTATTTTTCGCCAGATTCAACGAGACAGTGGAGGTGGAATCCCTTTCTAGAGTGTAATAAGGCACTCAGTAAGAATAAAAAAATGAGCATTCGTATACACAAAATCGAGGAAGACTGGAATGACCATTTCTACCTTATCGTCAACCGGCCATAAACTAAACCGAGGCCGGACAGACCCGTAGTCTTAACGTGGGCCCAGCCATCCAGTGAGCAGACTGTTAAGGTAAAGCAACTTAAAAGCAGCTAAAAAGA
>CACRXP010000152.1:144536-156099 GCA_902702965.1 Spirometra erinaceieuropaei
TCCCCATCTCGAGATATTTGTCCGAAACGACTTCTTGTTATCCTAGCTCGAGTATTTACGAATTTCGTGAGGTCTGCAAAATCCGGAGCTCTACCATTCATAGATATTTTGTCAGCAACTTCAGCCCATTGAATCTGCATAAAAAAACGGTAAACAGCACACTATTCGCTCTAGGACATTTAGCGATTGTAGGTCGGAAACGTAGTTCATTTGCGTGGGCGTTATTTCACAACTTCTCCTTTTTATGCACAAATCTGAAATTGCCTTCGCAGTCTGGTTAACTTGGCGTGCCTGTCTCAAAACACCGTCCAGAAGAGCATTAGCCACTACATGTGGCTGACCAAATAAGCTGTTCAATATTTCCTGTGCTCTTGAATAAGCCGAAGATGAGGGAAGCATGACGCATTCTTCTATGGCCGCTCTCGCATCACCTCTGCAATAGTGAATCAAGTACAGCAGCCTCTGTCCAGCATCTTCAACTTTGCTCTCTACGTACACTTCAAACTGTCGTATAAACGTCCAATAATGAACTGGATTCCCGTCAAACCAGGACAACTCAACCTTGGGCAGTTCTAAACTGGCAGCTGGCAGGCTCCTAGCGCTTGCTTTGGGCATATCAACATTCTCACGTTGGCAATGATAACTCTCTTCAGGAGAAATTTTATCCAATGTGTATTGTTTCAAATATCCCGAGACATGCGCGACGGAATCCACGGGTTGACGGTCGTCGTCGGACATCTCTTCATCTGTCTCTACCTCCATCCTTGCAAGCTCTGTCCTTTTCTCTGCGTCAAAAATAGCCCGTTGGAGTTCGACCTCACGGTTAACTCGCCTCTCTTCTATTTCGGGTATTTTTAAGGCTTTAACTGTTTTACTGGAATTACGACTACTAATAGAAACGTTCTTACAAGAGCCGGACTGGACGTCTTTCTTCAGCTCTCCTTGTCCTTCCAAGGCACCTGGTTTGTCTAGTCCGAGAGACTGTTGCGTACCATCCGATTCATTCTTCATGGAACGAGTCTGCATTTGATGAAATTAATTTCCTCCAATTTATGGTACGATGTTGAGTACTGTGGAATTGCTTGCCAGACGAGTGACGCGTATAAGCCAAAACAGATTTCGGTGTTTATACGGTACTATTGATAGAATAAATTAATAATGAAAAAACGTACAAACCTCAACAATTGATACCCTAGACAAAGAATTCCTTTGTTATTGTTCAAGCAGATCGAATTCCCAGCTCAAGGTCAGAATACAAAACTAGTTAATTAAAAGAACGCCTATCACGCTCGAAAAAGGGTTACAAAAAGGATCAGATCAGATCAGATCAGATTTATTAAGGGAAAAGTAGGCGAGCGCCTTTGAACTCCCTTTTGGTTACAATAACGTCATAAAAAAACAATGTGTAAGGCAGGTGTGAAAAAAATTAGGCAAGTAATTACATACAACAAGCGTTTGTCACTGGTATGAATTTGTCTGTGAATGCCTTCTATGTAAAAATTGTACAATATCCAGTACGGCAATGAATGGACCAAGTAATATCAAAGCAAGCGCATATGTGGCGGTCAGGAGATTGCGAAAATTGTAAAACGTAATGTTACTAAAATATAGGGAGTAGCATGCTTTGTAACATAAAACGTTGGATGGGGCGGGTGGCACAGGGGGAATTCGTTAGTTTCTGATGTTGTGGAGGTACATATCCTTGTACTGGTCAAGCTTTCTCTTAAATGAGTCCACGGATGAGGACATGACGACATTTACAGGCAGGGCGTTCCATGCCTTTACCACTCTGTGGCTGAAGAAGGACCTCCTTGCGTCCAGTCTCGCTCCTGTCACACGTAGTTTCAGAGGGTGTCCTCTCAAGCTAGTAGTGGTGGCCAGCTCAAAGAAGTCGCCGGATGCGAGGCAGCAGTCCTGACCCCGTAACATTCTAAACGTTTGAATTAAGTCGCCACGGATTTGTCTGTAGTCCAGGGGAAAGAGGTTTAGATTTGAAAGTCTGGTTTCGTAAGGTAGGTTTTTATGACCTCTGACAAGCTTGGTTGCCCGTCGTTGGACTTTTTCTAGGGTGGTACGATCCTTAACAGTCCAGGGTCTCCAGGCCTGAATGGCAAATTCTAACTGTGGGCGCACAAACATCCCGAAGACCTTGCGGAAGCACTCTTCATCGAACTTGGCAAATGCCCGCTTAATGAGATATAAGCTGGACATTGCGGATTTCGCTGCTTTCAAGCAGTGGAATGATGGCTTTAGTGAAGATGTTATCCACACCCCTAGGTCTTTCTGAACCTCTACCAGTGGCAGCGGTGTGTGATTTAGACAGTACGTCTGCCGGTGCGCAAAGCTGGTTCTGCCAATCCTCAGAATGTTGCATTCGGTAACATTAAATGGGAGGAGCCAGTGGCCTGACCATTTTTCGAGTCGGTCTAAGTTTGCCTGCAAATTGGCTTCATCGTCCTCGTTGCGGATGACGGTCCAAAGCTTTATATCGTCAGCAAACATGGCAATCTTGCAGTCCAATCCATGGATACAGTCATCAATATAGATGAGGAAGAGGATAGGGCCAAGAACGGAGCCCTGAGGTATTCCGCTCGTAACCGTCACCTCTGCCGAGTGCTGGCCACCAAGCCGAACAGTCTGGGACCGACCGACCAAAAAGTTTTCAATCCACTTCAAAAGCTTGCCTCTTACCCCTATGCGGCTGAGCTTGTGTAGGAGACGCTGGTGTGGCACGCTGTCAAAGGCCTTCTTGAAGTCTATGTAGGCCACATGCACAACGTTTCCTTCATCAATCGCTCGGGTCCACTGTTCAAGACAGTAGAGTAGATTGGTCAAGCAGGACCTCCCTCTGCGGAAACCATGCTGTGCATCGCACAGAAGATGATTTTGCTCTAAAAACCGCATCAGTTCGCGTTTGATTATTTGCTCCATAACTTTGCAGCATATGGAGGTGAGGCTTACTGGTCGGTAGTTGTTTGCGGAAGCGCGACTGCCATTTTTATGAATCGGTGAAATCCACGCAGCCTTCCACTCAGGAGGCAGTCTGCCTGCATCAAGAGAGGCTTGGAAGAGGACGCTCAGAGGTTCTGCCAATTCTGTGGCTAATTCCTTCAACAACTTTGCCGGTATTTCGTCAGGACCGGGCGAAGTCCCTTCTTTTAGCTTCAGTAATTCCTGTTGAACAATAGGTTTTGTGAGAACCACTGAGTCAATTGTCGGGACATTGTCCACATTACAGTGATCAGTGGGTACAGCGACTTCTCTCGTAAAAACCGACTGAAAGAACCTGGACAGATGCTCAGCCTTTTCGTCGTCCTTGTAAAGTTCAACGCCATCATCAGTTTTTAGCATAGGGATGGGATCCCTGTTGCGAGTACTTCGTCTTATGTAGTTAAAGAAAAGCTTTGGGTTTTCTCCTGCACTGTTTAAAAGGTTACCCTCGAAGTCTTGGCGGGCTTTGTAAACAAGGCACTTTACCCTATTCCGCTGAGCCTTATACCTATTTCTTGATTCAGTTGTCTTGTCCCTAAGATATGCTTTCCATAGCTTTTGCTTACGGTTTACTTCAACTTTTAGTGAACCCTTTAGCCATCGGGGCCTGCTGGTGATTTTCTTT
This sequence comes from Spirometra erinaceieuropaei, assembly GCA_902702965.1. Taxonomy (NCBI): domain Eukaryota; kingdom Metazoa; phylum Platyhelminthes; class Cestoda; order Diphyllobothriidea; family Diphyllobothriidae; genus Spirometra; species Spirometra erinaceieuropaei. Next base: position 148,153 of record CACRXP010000152.1, read on the forward strand.
TTCGACATAGGGCAGTATCTGGTGATAAGTTCATTCAGTATGGCCTTAAGTTCTAGCCAGTCCTTGAGGACACACCCCGTAAATGCTGCTTTCCAGTCTCTACGACGCATGTCGAGACGCATTTGGTTGAAGTCACCACGCCATATGTTGCGTCTAATCACGATGCTTTGATGGGGTACAGAGAAGAGAGAATACTCCCACTGTAGGACTACATGGTCGCTTTTTCCGAGAGGGGGTAGACAGTTTACAACATCAACGCTTTCCGGTGCCTTTGTCAATACAAGGTCTAAGCAGTTAGGTAGTTGTCCTTCACGTAGTCTAGTTGGGGATAAGACGTGTTGTGTGAGATGCGATCTTTGCACAGATTTTAGGAGGCGGCGATCAAAGTTAAATTCTGAGCCCGGGGCAGAAGTCAGATTCCAGTCGATATTCGGAGCGTTAAAGTCGCCCATAATCATGACATTGGGTCGGAGCGAAATCGCTTCTAATTCCTCTAGTAGACTACTGTCTGATTGCGGGTGGTTCCTCGGTGGGCGGTAGACCGTCAGGATCTCGAGAGGTTGTGACCCCGGCGTTTTGACGGTGAGCCAAATTGTTTCAGTTGTGCGCGCGAGCTGTGCCTCTTTTGCTGACGCAAAAAGGCCATATTTGACATACACGAGCACACCTCCACCTTGACGTCCCAACCTGTCCTTTCTGAACAAGTGATAACCAGATAAAGCGACTTCGCGATCGTCTACGCTCGCGGACAGCCACGTTTCAGTTATGGATATAACATCGGGTAAGGTTTGGTTAACGTAGATTTTAAGCTCATCTAATTTAGATAGCAGACTTTGCGCATTGGAATACAAGCATTTTAGCTTTTTTGCCTTTGGTAAGCCGGCTATGACGCCGCCTTTGCCAATTGTCTCGGCTGTGGCGACATACGCACGGGCGGTCGCTCGATTATGCAGTTGTTGTAGATAACCAGGCCTTGTTCGCCATTCATTTGTCGCAGCCTTAGCTCCTGAACTAACTGTCGGCGTTTTATCCGCTCCGGTGGTGTGTAATCCGGCTGAAAAAAACCTCCTTGGTGGGAATATTTTAACCTAAAACGTCTTGAGAGGATGAGATCAACATGCTCTTTGCAACTCAGAACAATTTTAAGGGGCCTAGGATGCGGTGGAATAGCGGGTTCAGTAGAGCGCTTTCCGAGTCTGAAGGCTTTCAACACGGAAATTTCTTCGTCGGGTTGAAGCAGTGTGTTTAGAAGACCTTGGAACAAGCTGAGATCAGCTAATACGCGTTCTTTAGGTGTATCTGCTTGCGGCTCCTGAAGTCGCTGTATTATTAGGCACTGTTCTCGGAGCGGCCGGTCTTGGTTGCGTGATGTTGGTGACTTGGGAGTTCCTGGCGAACCATTCATGACGACATTCTGGTTGCCATCCACTCCAGGGATCTTTTCTGCAGCTAATGGTATCGTGTTTGGGGCAATACTGCTCCTGTCTTTTATGTCAATACAGAGGATATTCGCATTTGCCGCGTCTGTGTCTACGCTGGCGCTGGAGGTTTCTGTCGATTGCTCAGACGAGCTCTGCTTTTCCACCCTAGGAAGTTCCTTTCTTCGAGTACTCCGAAGTCGTCCGATTTCCGTCTCTCTCTTTTCAGTCGTCAGTCCCCTTTGATTTAACTGCTTCTTTTGATGTGACCTCAGTTGCATGTGAACGGTCTGAGTCTTATTATTAATTCCTTGGTTCTCCTCGGTCACATTGCGGGGGGCAGTGAGCGTCTGCTTTCTGCTCTTCTGCGGCGGATTAATATCATGCCTTGTCATATTCTCCGCGATTTCCTCTGAGGTTTCCATCCATGCGGTAGTCTTTTCTATGTCGAATCCTTTTACCTTCTTCTGTGGTGGAGATCGGACAGCTTCTACTCTGCCAGTGAGCTGGTCATTGTTCTTCAGCTGGGTAGTTATCAATGATGAGAGTGTACTGCCATTATCACTTCGCAACTTAGTTTGCGATTTTGGAGTGTCGTTTATCATCGCTCTTGGTGAGGGTGAGGCTGTATGTTCATGTTTCCGTTTACCTTTTCTCTTAGCACTCTGTTTATTTCTGCAGCCAGCGATCTCCTGAAACGGTGATCCCTCTACTAGTGGGTTGCTGTTAGTCAACTCTGTCAGTTTCGAAACTATCTGTTGGCTGCTGCTGAATTCATCAATTGACCTGAATTTATCATACTTTAGTAACAATGCAATGAGATCTATAAGGAGGCTCATGTTCGTCTCCAACGACGTAATGTTTAACGCGAGATCTCGACAATATTTACACCGCGAACCACAATTTGAAGTTGCATCATCTGGTAAAAAATCTTGTGTAGGCGTAGCGAATTTCCCGGGATAATTTGCGTTGCGGGCCACCTCCGTCCTGTTTTGAACCACTTCTGGCGTACTGCGTTCGTTAGATCCTCCCCGCCCGACGTGAATCGACGCTGGTCCGCATGGAGTTGCTAGTGCACTATGTTCATGGCAAAATCCGACACATTCCCCAACCGTGGGGCTAATGCAATTAATATTCTTTGAGGTCATGCCATCGGTGCCGATGGCCTCGTGAGGCGATGGTCGGAGGTTCGATTCCCGCTCTCCACGCCTTTTTTTCATCCCGCGGGACTGATGGATCGTACACTTCTACATTTCCCATGTCTCAATGCGCCAAAGTCAAGAATACAACAACGGCCGAAAGGTTGGCAGCAGAAGACAGACACAATCAAAAGAAGGCCTAAGGTTTTCAGATGTCAGGAAGCTTTAGGCAACGGAAATCTAAGCGAATGCTTCGAGACTTCAGACAACAGAAACCTAGTCGAATTTAACGGTACTACAGTTAACAGAAATTTAAGCTAATGCTTAGAAGCAAAGGTACAGCTAAAGTCTAATTTCGAAGTGAGACTCAGCCTTTGTAGAAGTTGTTCTAAGCGTTTCGTTTGCTGGAAGATTGGTCTTTTTAGGCTCGTATGCAGAACTGGTAGTGTCGAAGTCCACGTTCTGCAAAGGTGGTGTCGTAAATTGATGACGATGCAAATAATGCTGTCTGTGATTCAATTTTCTAAAATCCGTTTGACTGCAGGAGCATCCAGAGTGCGGAAATCTCGAAGAATATTAACCCCTCGGAGGACGAAAATTTGAAACCAAATTCGAAACGCGCGCGAATACTGTCAACAGGGGCCAAATGTGGAAGCACTTGAGAGGAGGACGTGGAGAATTCCAAGCGTTGACCAGCTGGATACAACATATCATCTAACTTATATTGTCATTTATGCCGATATTCCTTATGCATACGAGGACATTTTCAGTGGGTGTTAGTCCGCTCATTATCTAACACCGTAGGCGGATGAGAGAGTGGTTTCAGTACACAAAGTGCAAACTGTATGCGCGCAAAACAAATGGTACATCCCAAATGGGGAAGTAGCAGCTACTCGGAAATCCGGCGACTTCGAGAATACCGAGCAACCTCTCTGAGCATTTGATAATCAAGTTGATTGCAGCTGTTTGCCAGACAAACGTAATCAGCTTCCGAACAGAATCTGAAAGCTTGATGAGAATGCACGTCTTCGGGAACGGAAGCAAGGACCCGAAGTAGGACAGTAGGGCAATAATTATCCAGGGGTATAGCCGATACGACACATACAGTTGCCTACGAATGCAACCGTGGAGTGAAACGATAAGGGATGCCGCCGTAAGTAATGATCGCATGGGACACAACGTGGCAAAGGGTGTACCGCGGGTAAAGAAAACTTCTTCGATGTGACAGGGGCGAGACTGGACGCAAGGAGGTCCCTCATCAGCCACAGAGTGGTAAAGATATGGAATGTTCTGCCTGTGGAAGTCGTTATGCCCTCATCCGTGGACACATTTAAGAGGAAGCTTGACCAGTACAGGGATATGTACCTCCACGGCATCAGAAACTAACAACTCTCCCACCTATACCACCCGCCCCGACGTTTTACGTTACGAAACATGCTACTCCCTATATTTAGGCAGCATTACCTTTGAATTTTCGTTATCTCCTGACCGAAGCATATACGCTTACTTCGATATTACTTGGTCCATTCAGTACCGCGTACTGGTCATTGTACATTTTTCATAGAAGACATTCACAGACAGATTTATACCAGTAACCAATGCTTGTTGTATGTAATTACGTACCTAATTTTCTTTGAAACTTGCCTTACACATTGTTTTTATGACGTTATTGTAACAAAAAGGGAGTTCAAAGGCGCTCGCCTACCTTTCCCTTAATAAGTCTGATCTGATCTGATCTGGTGGACAAAATTTTATGAGGTAATCACACAAAATGAACGACAAATTCCAAACGGGCAAGCAGCCTCTAAGCCGAGATTCGGCGGCTGCGATATGGCCGAACACACTGCCTCTCAGCCTTTAAGGTGGGTCGTTGCACCCCGTGAAGCCAAACGTAATAAGATTCAAAACCAAAGTAGGGTAGATGGTAGGTCGAGTACGGTCGGGCGACAAGCCCGGTACAAAGATATATGACTGCAAACAAATGCGTCACCGCAGGTGAAACCGAACGCGATACCGGTGAAGACAGCTAAGCCCACAACAGTGAAGGGTACGATGGTCGCATGCGACATCATGAGGTACGTAGAATGTTAGTCTAAAGGAATACATGGGTAGAGGTTTCGAAGGTCAAGATGATGGGCATCTGGAGTACGGCGAACCGTAAAAAAGTAGAAACATATAAGCTGAACGCTTAAGTGTAAGAGGAACACAATTGGGCATAGTAAAAACTAAAATAAGAACGCCAATGCTGTCCAACAACCTAAATCATTAAAACATTAAAATAGGTAAGTCAGTACCCACGGATGGCAGTATTAAAGTAGCCTGGCCCAAAAACGACTAACTACAGAACCACGGAGACATCTCTAACCGGGAAAAGGGGTAGGCGGGCGAACAACCGGAATAACTGCGCATGATAAGTAAAACGTAAGCAGGAATTACCTGTCGACATGTAAGAAGTGAAGGGAACGGCAGCCAACCAAATCATAACAGAGAACCAGCTAACCATATCAAGATGCAAAATCGCAAATTGACTCCAAATATTCTGGCAGACTTGGTAGGTATGCAGCGGAAATACCGAAATAGCTCATAGTCACGCACTACTCAATGACGATTGACGGCTCCGAGGCAAGGAAAAAGCAATGGAAAGTAGGGCCGAAACTGTATCGGCGACCAACAGAATCGGACCGTAAGCCCTAGCAAAATGGAGGTTGCGAGGGTCGACAATCTATAATTCCGAAAAATGACCCCTAAGGCCTGATCCTAAATCCAATCCCAACCTAACCTTAACCCCTATCACTAAAATAACCCTAACGACTACCCTGACCCTTATCCCTAACCATAGCCTCAGGAATGACGCCTAGACAAAAGCTGTAAGTTTAACCCTTAACAATAACATTAACCCTAACCCTAATGAAAAACATGAATCATAACCCCTTAAGCCCCACCTCCTATCCCTAACCCTAAGCTTAACGCCTGACCCTAACGAAAACACTAACCCCTGACCCCAAACCTAACCTATAAACATAATTCCTAACCCTTACCCCTAACCCTATAGTCTCAGCGCGAAAGTGCATCTTACTTTTTAATGCGAACCGAAATCCTTATGTCCGAAAATGATATCAGCAGTAATCCAGTAAAGTGACGGCCAAGTGCGTTTCCAATTGACTCTGAAATGCAAAATCCAGGTGTATCTGTCAAATAAATAACTGACGAGCATTTAAGGTAAGCACCATTGGCAGTACTGGGGCCAACTGGAGGGCACAAATGTATTTGTGGGCAGCTATAATGGCAACATCGCGCCTCTCACTAGCGCCTGCACCTACGCCCTAGCGACAGCCTGCTTCGGCACGCACGTCTGCTCGGCTTCGATCTGCCTCGTTGCAACTCACCGTATGCACGACGCATCTGGTCGATTCTCTGTCTGCACCATGCGAGGCTTGTCACTACCCTCCCCAATCAACGAAAATCCTCTCGCCGATTGGTTTGCCACAGGCGAACACGGTCTAGACCACTGCGTAAACAATCTGCCACGACACTTTTGCAACGGCGACTTTCGGCGACACACGGCTCGTCGTTCTCGCGGATGCCGCCTTCCGCGGCGCCGGACGCACCCTCGTCCGGTTGCCAACATTCCCTATCCTTCTGCACAGAATAAATAAATCACCTTCTCAACCGGCGTCCCGCTGCTTTGATATGGCCTGAAGTTGTGGCGCACTGAGCATACACCATCACCGCTTAGCCGCCACATAAAAGCTTAAGAAAAACAATTAGAAACCCATAGATTTGTTTAGGATTCTTGTTTTGGTAGTTATCTAAATAGTTAGTTTCCATGTGGACTGTGGCAGACGGTTATTAGCCAATTTCAGGAGCTCTGCGGTTCAGGATCCCCATCCGCTGGGACGGCATTATAAAAGATGAGGATTCACATTTCATACACACAAATTAAGGGTTATTGTACCACACTTAAGATTGAGATTGTGGCGGCTCTGTTTAAATGCAAGAGATGAAAACCTAGGTCCCGGCTCACCCTGATCGCTTGCAGCGTTGTCCTCAGTACTGGCTGTCGTGCTTTCGAGTTCCGATCCCAATTCCAACCTTCCACGATGGGGGAGCTGACGGATAGATTGATATGCCAAGTGAAATTGCCTGTTTACCTCAACTGTCCTGATTTAAATGTGGCACTGAAGACCTCTGATTTATATCAGTTTGTTTTACCTCGTGCTCTAGTGGGTGGTGCATCTCTCTTGAACAAACTACTGTTTTTCCACGAGGAACTGCGTTTGAAAGTGGTGGAGGGAGGTTTTTGGGTCCTCTGATCTCATTAACGCGTAATACACCCCATTTTTATCGCTCTAAAATAAGCGTGTCTTCGGTTCACTTCAACTTGCATATAATGTTACTCTGCCTGTATCATGTGCCACTGTGCGGCTGCTGGTTGGGTTCGAGAGAGAGCCCTTAAGGCACAGCGAGACGATTGAGTTCTGTAACACGACCGGTCAGCGTCCGTCTACCATTATATAGGCCTTTCTAATATTTAACTACAATTCATTATTTCACAGCTTTCAACTTAGACGTGGGAGCGGCACGTGTCCTAAACCATTAGACAGGGCCATATAAATTGGAATAGAACTGAAACTACAGAGACATGTGTTATCTGGGTAATTGGCTGCCAGTCTCCAACTGACTCGAAGTACATCCACAGGAAAAACCCAGAGAGAATGCGTATGTGGGTGGGAGTTCGAGGTAATGTGTCCTTGAAGGCTTCCCTCTCTAACGCATTGGATATCCACCTTTATACTTCACTCCTCCCCTCCTACTCCTCCTCCTCCTCCTCTCCCTCGCCCTCCTCTCCCTCTCCCTCCTCCTCCTCCTCTCCTCCCCTTCTTCTTCTTCTTCTTCTTCTTCTCCTCATCATCATCATCATCGTCATCACCATCGTTGGGCGGATTCCCCACCGGTGAGTAAAGTGGAAACTAGCACACCTCCACGACATTTTCGTTCAAAGGAAGGCAAACCTCTTGATTACACTGAGATAGTCGGTGTCCCAGTGTCTCAGGACAGCACACAACTTATATACCTCTCTGCGTACTGAATCATACGCATGCGGGTGTGGCTTCTGTAACGTGACGACTTACTTCTGTCCTCTTGTCACGAGCAATCCTGTAGGCCAGGGCTAGCGGTAGGCTTTAACCTCTGTGCTTTTGCAACAAGAATAAAAACACGTCTCCATAACTCCTGCCTTCTAACTTTCACTCAAGACAGAATTAATAAGACAAACCAATAAGGTATCCCGCGATTGTCGAGGCGTATGGAAGGCCAACGATGTGTGTTTAACGCCTACTGAACAATTTCTGTTGTCCCGTTAGGGCACTGTTATTTCTCCGTGACACTAT
>CACRXP010000152.1:239216-270040 GCA_902702965.1 Spirometra erinaceieuropaei
CTCGTCTTCTGAATGCTGCTATGGGAATTTTCACAACTCTTTTGTATAGGCTAATCTAGGGCTACTTTTCTGACTGCTAGACTTAAAATTACTTAAGACGTTCAAGCCACACACACAAAGATGCCTATTCAGATGACCTCACTCCGAAGAAATATATTTGAGCCGAAATTGTCCAGGTCTTCTGCACTGTGGATAGTGTATAGATTTACGGACACGTGCACGAGATTTGTAGGCAGTTTTTTTGAACGATTTGGTCTCGTTGTACCCCAGAATATTTGCGGATCTCAGGCGTTACTACTATCCCTTTTTCCATTAAAACTTCCCCGATAATTATTTCACCTTCAGTTTCCCAATGTGTTTGCCTGACCTCCTGCTAGTCCACTGGTGATTCCTTCCAAATCTATTGTTTGAAATCTTAACTGGGTTGGAAACAAGTATATGTTTTGTCGAACACATAACCGATACTCGGGGATCTGCAACATCCTGCAGGCCCGAATATCAACGGTACAATATACGCATTACAGTGGTAAGGATCATCATGAACTAACCGGACTGCTGTTTGCTGTCATTAAGGCAGTAAAGCGAGGGCTGGGCTTCGAAGCTAGATGGTGGACACGTATTCCTTGTTATCATCTTTTGAGCGGCCTTGCGTGGTGCGTTGACCAGCGGTTCCTGCCCAAGTTGCCAAAGTAAAAATCTGGAGGAAGTTTCTGGTGAGTCTAAGAGATCTCCATTTCGCAATTTTCGAGTTTTCCACAGTTAACGAGAAAAATTAAATTCAGAAGTTGCTAAATGCGGTGATCTTCAGGACTCATACTAAGTTCCATCTTGTTTTTGCCTTTTTTAGGTTGGTCCCTATGTTATGCGGATGCCATAGCATCAGTGTTCACGAACGACATCGATTTCATGTAACCATCCTTAGTGTTTCCGATGTAAATGCCCTCCAGATAGTCCTCACATGGCCAGAGAATCACTCACTTCTTCATCAGTCTAGGTCAGCATATTTGTGTGACAAGTCCCTTTCCTTAATAGTTTCATTAATGGTCAACAGTAACATTTTTAAATTAACAAACTATACCTTATGCGCTACTCTCGTTTAATCGACAAAAGCATATTTCAATATTGGCAGGCACTACTTTCATGTAGATCTAGGAATGATAGGATATCGATTAATTGCGCAAAAGATGGGATTTGCATGGTACATTTTCTAATTTCCATGCTGAATGAATAGCCAACATGTAAGACAGTTCCGAAGATAATGGCTGATTGCAAGGACTATGAACGTCCGAACAGTAGAACAACAGGTTTATTAGCCCGGGCTGGAGCCCTCATGCAGGAGTACATCGCCAGAGCCTGTGAGAGTGCAACGACGGCTGGAAAACCTTGGTCTCCTGTACAGGTCTGAAAACACAGGCTGACAAATCCACTCTTCCAGTGTCCACGCGTTTACCTATTTTGCAACGTGAACACGTGAACTGAATTTTCACAACCATTCGTTCAAACGCTAATTATTTGAACAGGCTGTTAAAGTTGGCGTGAAAAGATTCCTTTAGAAAATACGCATTGTATATAACGAATGTAAGAGAATATCTTTTGTAAATCAACCTCAAAGGTGTGGAAGCATGGTTATATAATGCGCCAGGTTCCAATTCAGTCGTCAGACAATTTGTCGAACAGTCTTTCACACGCCTGACGACGTCAATCTACATGCACACTATACTAACGAGTATAGTTCCGCTGTACAAGCGGACCGCCCGTAGGGGCCCCTGTTGCAGCAGGACAAGCCAAACTGTATTTCAGTTTCCCTGTGTTAACTTGGACGTTAGGTGAGCTCACATCCAATGGGCAACGCGACCACACTACGCATGACATGGCCACCAAACGTTGATATACTGGCGCTTATGTGCTTCCCCAAACGATCTCTGTACTAGCCGCAGTTTGAACAGTTGTGCTTAAACAATTTTCCACCTGTTACCCTAATTCCATATCCCGGTTTCCTCCAGAGAACTTCAGAGAACTTTCCTTTAATTATAATAATTATGCAAGCGTCCCGCGTCGTTAACATTTCAGATTTCTCTGACAGTTTATCCGAATTAGGGCCCGAAAAGTCATATGAGGCCGCGCACTTAGGCTTCGCATTCGCTGGATGAAGCTGTGTTTGAGAAGTTTCCTCCGCAAACTGGCTAGGAAGCGATGGAATATTCTCGAAGTGGAAGTTGTTATTCACGATCAACTGAAACACTCGGAGGCCTTGGCAAATGCGCACATAACCATGAGTCTAACAACAGAGCGCACCCCCTCCTGGAAGCCTGTTCTTTACCTTGCGCTGAGCTTACGAACCTGGTTCCGAAGAACATACTTCGTCCTACTGGACCCCAACTCTTATACTGCATGTAAAGCAAATAAGGACCGACGTCCACTTTAAGTCACCCTAAGTCCGTTTATTGAGAGAATGAGGCTTCTGCCCGTGTGCTTCCTATTCATATTTAAAAACACCAATAAGATCATTTTTTACACCAGTAACTCTGGAAATTCAAAAGTTATCGGTATGTGTGAACCAGGCGCTATCTGCCACCAGCGACACAATCGTGATTATGTGTCTAGTAGCATCACAGGGCATCGAAAGAGTCGTTAATGTAAACTAGGAATAGCAATGGCCCTAAGATGGAGCCCTGAGGGGTACCGCTTAGAACGAGAGAAAGAGTTAATTTCAAGTCATCAGAACACACGGTTTAGGATCTTCCTGTGAGAAAATCTGCAATCCATGTCAGCAGTTTCCCTCTTATTCCAATTTTAGAGGGTTCGTAGGTTTGGCGTTTGTGTGGGACGCTGTCGAACGCCTTCTTGAGGTCCATGTAGACGACGTTGACCCTACCACCTCCATCGAGTGCGCGAGTCCACTGCTCCGTCGAGAGGAATATACTGGAAAGACACGAGCCGTTCTGTCTGAAGCGGTGCTCCAACCCTAAAACTGAGTGGTTCTCCTCCAGGAACTTAATTGCCACCTTCATTAACACGGTTTTCATTGTTTTACCGCAAATCCAGGCGTGATTTACGGGCAGGTAATTGTCAGCGATAGCGCAGGCCCACCCTTGCATATCGGGTAGAAATTTGCTGTCTTCCATTCGGATGGCAGCCCACTTAATTCGAAAGACAAACGAAGGATGTGTGCTAGGGATTTCGAGAGTCCGTTCGCCAATTTCTTTAAGAATTTGGACAGTATATTGTCCGGACCGGACGACTAGGCTTCTTGGAGATTCTGTAGCTCACTTTCCACGACAGTTGTCGGGAAGCGTATAGATTCCAGAAAGGGACCGGCGATCACAGCAATGCTGACACTGCTTCTGAAACTCCGCTTCCCTAGTGAATATTGAAGCAAAGTGCCGTCCCAAGTGTTGGGTTTTTTCGCCATTTCCAAAAATTTCTACGTCATTATCATTCCTAGTACTGCGACGGGGTTCCTGATTTTCACTGGGCTGTTAATATATTGGACTGAAATTTTGGGGTTTGTTCAGGCTGTCGGATAATTCTGGATCCACACTCCTTCCTCGTCTGACGGATGCATTTTGTGATTTTATTTCGTCGACGATGGAACTCTTCAAGATGCACCAGTGACCCAGTTTCTCTGAATATCTTCCAGCTTTTACTTTTCTTCTTTAACCGTCTTTTCAGATCCCTAGCTAACCAGGCAGGTCGGCTAGTTGTTTCTTTGTATTTTTACTGGACAACAGTGCCGAATTAGATCGAGTTAAATCGTCTTAAAACATCTCCATTCGTTCTCCGGATCCCTTTTGGGCAAACAGTCCCAATTCACGGACATCAACTAGTCTTTCATCATGTCAACATCTGCCTTCTATATATTAAATTGATCTTCTGTTCCTTTTGACACAGAGAGAAGAGAGAGTAGTCCCACAGTAGCGTCGTATGGTCACTGCTTCGGAGAGACGCGTTGGAATACACTTCATTGCCCCAAGTAATTGGCTCTCTGTTTATATCTGAAACAAGTTGGTGTTTTCACCTGCCGTGCCAGAGGGAGGTTGACTGTGTGGCCCATTAACTTACAGCTGAAAGAAGTTGACATACCGTCCACTGCCAGACTTTCAAAATCTATTGCCAGTGTGTTTAAATTCCCAGCAGTAAGAAATTCTTGGTGTCTAGCTACTTCCTTAGCCAATGAGAGGCTTGAATCGTCAGCAACGCTCGGGAGACTTGGTGGATTATAAACCGTCAAGAATTCTAGAATCATTTAATAGGAGGAAAGCCAGGTGGGATAAAAGTCCCCAAACCCAACCGACAATCTCTGATGCGCATGTTTTCCCTTCTATTCTCATAGCTGACTTGTGCGTTTTGCGTTAGTTAAGTCAGCTGGCCTTCCGATCGATAGTATACACTTTTAAAGTCTAACATATCATTTTCCCTTCTCCTGTTACGCAATGCAATTTGAACCACCCGATCCACCATATGACATACGCTGATAAAACCTACCACCTAGATTGGTTTCAGACCTCACGTCTTGTAATCTGGCGGACGACTGACAACCTACAACAAAAACATTTGACTAGTGACAAACTATTTCTGTTTGCCTACCAAGTCCAATTTCATATTTTGTACTTGTAAGATTCTAGGGTAGACAACCTGCGCCAGGTTAACTTCCCTCGTGGCAATCAGCATTTTTCTATGGACGACATACCTGTTTGTTTTACGGAGTCGTCATTAAACTGCTATGGTAACAGTTATTTGCACATCAAGTTGATCTGTCGTCTGTAGGTGGAACCAATTCGCATCCTGATTACAGGGGCAGCCGGACATGTTGGATATGATTTGGCAAATCTCATCGCGCATGGTAGCATGCTCGGGAAACATCAACCAGTTATTTTGCATCTTTTTGATATACCAGGAATGATACACTACTTGCATGGTTTGGCGAGCGAACTGAGGGATTGTTCTCTACGTCCACTCGAGAAAGTTATTGCAACGACCGACATGTCCGTCGCATTTGCAAATATAGATGTAGCTATAATGTTAGGATCTATAAAAATCGAAGACGGGATGGAAAAGAAAGACGTATTGAATGACACGCTAGCTCTTTTTAGAACACACGGGGAGGCGCTTGAGCGATACGCCAAAAAAGTTGTGAAGGTAGTGGTAGTGGCCTACCCAGCAAACACCAACGCATACATTCTGAGCAAATTTGCGCCGTCAATTCCCAAGAACAATTTTTCCTGTCTGCTCCGGCTAGATCACAATCGCGCGATTGTACAGGCAAGTAAGGGCTACTTATTTCATATTGTGTATTTTTAGTAAATTTTTAATAGCAGTAGTTCAGTTTTAAAAGGCATGTTAAGAACAGGAGAATAAGATAACTTTTGCCCATCATAAGTTTGCAGAATTTCCGGCGCCTTTCACGGACGCCACCTCCGCTTATCCTCATATTGTAAATGAAAAAACAGGTCGGCTTATAAAGGAGGAAATCCGATGTGCCTGCCTGCAGATTCAAAGTCGGGCTTGATTCCATTGTCAAACGATTATAATCCAAATACCAACTAAATTAAACCTGGGCCGAACCGCCCACCCGTATGCAAGATCGGATAGAGCAATGTGCAAGACGCGCCCACAACTAGATACTCAATAACAGCCTCGGCATGCGTAAGCTGGTAGTTCACCCTTTACTACTATAATGATCAAAGCGAGTAAGGACTTAAGACGTACGGCAAAATCATTTGGTTCAGAGCTCGAACTTCGGTCCTTATCTGCTACAGTTCCCGGAATAGAATCTTCCATTATCCTTCTAGAATGTTAGCCAGGAAAACGAGCGTCCTCAAAGTTGGATACCTAAGCAATCATACCTTGTTGGCCACATTTTCCCACGACCGATGTTCGTCAGTCTGAAATCCAAACATTTTATTAATTTGCAGTCCTACAACACTGCAGTCCGTGTATGAAAAACCTTACATCTTTCGTGCTAATGATTTTGGTAGCAGACTTACAGTTATTCACAACTGCAACAGTAGATAGACATATATCCAGAAGTCACTTAAAGCATATTCATTGCATTCCATGTTTTCGACTGTTAAGCACTAAATTATCTATGTTTGGATCAGCACCAAGATACCTCCATTGTTACGAAAACCACTTCAATTAAATTATTAGATCGCCAAGCGCCTCGGTGTCTCCTGCGGTGCCGTTCACGACGTCGTGGTCTGGGGTTGCCACGGGACTACGGAATTCCCCGATCTTTCACACGCCTACGTGGTACGCGGAGATAAGAAGATCCCGGTTTCGATGGCCTTGGACAATGAGGACTGGACCAAAAACGCCTTTCTGAACCACATTCGAGAGAAGAGCGTTACTGTCTCTGTGGAAGCAATGAAGGCGATGAATGCATCCGTCGCGGCGCGGGCCATTGTAGATCACATGCATGACTGGTGGTTTGGTACGCCAGAGGGTACCTGGACGTCGATGGGTGTTTACAGCCGGGGAGAGTACGGCGCGCCCAACGATGTGATCTTTGGGTTCCCCGTCACCATCAAGAACCGAGAGCCAACCATTGTCGAGGGATTGCCCTTCGACGACTGGGGAGATGACAAGTTTGAAACTACAGCCCGGGAGTTGATGAGCGAGCGACAGATCATCCTCGCTGCCTGTAAGGACGAGTAGATACAAGACATTCTATCTATACGTAGGCGCTCGCAATAGAGACTTTGTAACAATCATTACCTTCTGAAGTTTTGAAACTAAATACGGACAGACTTTAGAGGGGGATAATGTATGCGACATTTGTATCTTTCGCGAGGAAAATAGCGCGACGAGTATTTGGATTATAGTCGTATATTTAATGTCAAAAAAATGTGCAATTCCAAAAAATGAATCAAGTATCTAAAGAAACTATCTTTATCAGTATGTGAATTCATTGTGACGACAAAAGTGCGTTTTCCGTAGAATTAAAGATGTCAAGTTTAAATCTCCCCCAATCTAATTAGCAGGCCAAATAGCCTGAGACGTTCCCCTACAGTAGGACTCCGCGCTCCCAAAAGGAACTCATTAGATCTTGCGCTGGTTAACAATTGGGCTCAGTAAAACGAACCCGAGCATCTGCCGCCATTTGTCCCGAAAATGGCGTATACTGGAATCTTCAGCAAGAATCATATCGGACGGATATTTTCAAAGTGATGACCTTATCTAGATTAGCCTAAGTATGTGCCACATATCATCTCGTAAGCGAAAATAAGGATGCAGAGGCGGAAAGCATAAGGAACTACTGTTCAACCTTTGCCAATCTCACACTCTTCTCTGAAAAAGGACTCGCCACGGACATTTTCAATATTTTAATGCTCGTGATCTTGGATCCACAGGTCGAAATATGACGCAAGTAACGAAGACACTTAAGTGACAGGAATGTGGAGGGAGGCGGGAGTGCGAGGAAAGACGTGCGGCAGACATGATGTTAACGCAGACAGTTGGAAGAAGGGGGACACAGAGATGGCTCAATACGGTGGAAAGAAATACTTCAAGAGAGCGGCAAGGCCGTTGGCACACCCGTCCGCCGATGTCTCTAGCTCCACTGAGCAGGATTGAAAAATGTTGACAAACTTCGATCGTTCCTCCGAATTGGAGCCGAACAGGGCACTGTCCCCCTCTGCCAGGCTTCGCGCTGTGACCGCGAGCAGCTGTGATTGGGTGAGACCGGATGCCCCAGCGACCTTGACGTGACCATCTGATCCAATCATGCTGCGACCAGCGGGGCAACAGCAGAGGCTGAGACTGAAAGGAAAAGCAAGACGACCACTTTTAATGGATGAGGTTCGTCAGAAAGCAGACCCCATCAATTGGACCCTGAGAAACAGCATTTGAGCAGAAAATGGGGTCAACAAATGAAGTTACGTAGCTCGTATTGTCAACACGAATTAGCTGCGAGATTTTGAAACAAGGCGAATTAGGCTGAAGTGATATGACCGAGACTAAATTGACAAGAAGTAGAAACGATCACTGGAACAAGACCTTTATTCGTCTGACGTTTCGGATCCACGCTGGAACCCATCATCAGAGACAGTAACAGATATGGGTGATTCTCCATGAAATTGACCTCTGATGCGCTGAATAACCGATGTACACAACAGCGGTTGATCGGTTAGATTCTCACATCATCCAAGAGGGGGGAGGGGCAACGCTTGAGGAGCAGCACTTCCACCTTCCCAGGGCTTAGCTCATGACAGAAATCTCATGGAAAACGCTGCTCCGTCCAGGTAGATAGCGGTTCCTGGTGGAGGTTTCCAAGCAGGGTGATGCCTTCAGAATCATCACGGCGGTGGCGGGAGGTCTTGAACCAACTTGACGCCTCGAGTTGGAAGAACCGAGTCCATTGCGGCGGTAAAGAAGACAGGTGATGACGACTAGCTACACGTTTTCGAACATACGTTCAAACTTTTGTTCGAGGGGGTACAGACAACGCATAATCCTAATTTCCTCACGTGGTGCCATTAAAGATGAAACCAATGAAGGTCTTTTGAAGCTAAACTGGTTTTCCGTGGGAGGTAAGACGGATGCGAAATCGGCATCGAATTGAAAAGCTCGAGGGCCGCGTATTACTAACAAAGGGTGATAGTTTGTTTATTATTTCCCAAGGATGGAGAAGTTCATTCCAAAAGCAATGTGCACTGACTGAAAGTGGGTGAAGTTGAGGCCACAGCAACCGGCTTCTAGGCCTTCTGAGCCAAGGTGCTCCGCCCGTCGAGAGACTCCCAGACCCCGAATACAGAGAGGCTGGGAGAGATAAAAGGGAAAGTCCTAACAAGACAATGACACGGACAATGACATGACCATCCGTGGCTGATTTCGTAGCTATACTTAATCGCAGACCAGGAAGATAAACAAAAACTGTTCATTCTAATCGCCCTCCTGTCTTTGTCGACAACAATTTAGGACTACTGATTGCTCGTCGCTAGGCAATTGAGAAGGCACGCACTAGGCAAGAGCATAGATGCGGGTGGGGGGGGGGGGGCACATGATCCATCCTAAGGCCGTGACAAGTCGGTGAACGCAACTCTCAGGAGACATTTTAACTGCGCCTAGATTGCTGACTGCGACGTCGGGTGTTGTCGCACGGGCCTTATTTCTTTCATAACTCTACCGTGGTTGGCCGGGAAGCTCTACTGACGGGTTCTTGCTCCCTCGAAATAAAACTTTACCTTAATGACCATATCCTTAAGGGCATAGTAGCGAAGTCATGGGACGGACGCTCAAGTGTCACCAGTCTAGGGCGCGGGGCAGTAACAAAGCACACTAACTCTTAGGTTATATTTACATTGTTTGCACCCTGGCTACTTAATCAAGCACAGTAGACGTAATTGCTTGTGTGACAAGGGTTCAACTTGAACAGAGTGACTAGCGCAGAGGGACATACGTTGCACGGAGTACTCCGTTGGGCGCAGATGAAAGTAAGCACACGGTAGAGGCCCACAGAGCTAGGTCTTTGGGTTCACGACGCAGAAGCGAAGGTAGCGAGAGTAGAAGCCACTCGCGAATCAACTTCCGCCCGCTTTCCGTTGCTAGGAAGCTGTGAAAGATCTGCGTAGCGAAGAGACAAAAAGAAGTCAAGAGAGAACTTCGTTTCATAAGTTTCGCACTGACTAGCATACAAGCAGCCACAAATAATGCATTTAGATACTTAGGAAGGCGCAGCAATAGGGATGCTGTGGGGAAAGAACCAACCGTAAAAAATCATGACAGTAATCATAGTAGGATCTGAGGTCCACGGCGCAGGCCTCTTGTCCACTTCGCCTATGATAAGCCAATGAGCATAAACCGAAGCTAAACAAAGTGTCGAGGAGGGAATATCTGAGCCCACCAGGGACTCCTGTGATCCGGAAGGATGTCAGCATTAATTTTATCAGTGAAAGTTCGACCGTTGTTTCCGACTATGTCTGCCACATCAGGGTGGGAGAGGGGACGTGCAGATGGACACTGAAAGTAACGAGATTTGTGGAGGGCATTGAGGAAACCCGCAATTTTGCCATGCATATGTTTTATCACTCAAATAAAGTGCCGGAACACACCGCGCGATTTAAAATATGCAAATAAGACGGAAAAGAGGTAATCCAGGGTTATTGGTTGCAAAATACCGGATTGGACAGGACGGTATGCGACAGGCAGATCTAACCTTGATCTGAAACAATAATCATAGCCTGATACAACATGCCTACTTACATCAAATCATCAGGCATACTATAGCAACAAAAACTAAGAATTGCACAGTCGATCGCTGCCGGCGAAGAGACCATCTGCGACCACGGCGCGAAATTGTCATCAGCGCTAGGATGAAAGAAGTACATCCGTGGGGTGTCCCCTGACAGCGAAAGTGCGGCGAGGGGATGTCGAGGAAATGAAAGGGACACAACAGGTGGTCACTCTCCAAAACCAAGCAGGGAGACCGGCCTAACGTGCACTTCGGTTGCTAATCCCATGCCTACCGTTTTAAGTTCTTGAGTAGGTCAATAAAACTGAAGATAGACATGACGGCAGTGGCCAGCTAGTAATGAGACCCACGTCCACGAGTGGTATACATGGCGTCCCCACCTAACAAAGCCGTTAGCAGGATTCGGCCACTGTGCTCAGTTCGGCATGCACGACAGCTGAACTCTGAACCGTCCGGAAATCGGTATGAGACTAAGGTGACTATCGCTCATTTGGGGTCAACAAAAAATCACCTGGAAAAGAAGACATTTCATCCTACAGCGAGGCGGACAAACCGTCGGCCAGGAACGGGGCACTGGGAAGCATATTTCGGAGGTTGCTGTTGAGTTTTTTCCAGGGGGGGGGGAAAGTAAGGGAAGAGGAGGGCGCTTACCCGAGACAGAGCGTTCGCAGCCAGGTCACGGTAGACGTGATCCAGCCGGGCAATCTCCGCGACAGCCTTATTCACGATCGAGCCCAGCGCCACCTCAAGGACTCCGTTCAGTATGGTCGCGTCCTGGCCGGCGGGAGAGGCGGGCACAGTAATGAGACTGGTCACGGACTGGATGAGGTCCTCACTCACAACTGGCAAACAACGGGCCAGGACGCGGGCCTCAAGGGGCGCGGACAATCGCGGCAGAGGGCCACTGCCGCGTAGGCGTTCCCACAGATAACTCGTGTACTCCTGCGATGTGGCCAGCATGCTGTTTAACTCCTCAGGAAAGATTGCCTTGGATCGAGAGGCTTGAGAGAGAGAGAGAGAGAGAGAGAGAGAGAGAGAGAGGAGAGAGAGGCGGGGGGGAGTAGGGTGCGAGTCTTGAAAACGTGCACCTTATAACCTAAACGAACACACCGTCAACGTGGCAAGGGGCGCTCACCAATCATTCTTACGGAACTCACTCGTTCCGTTGTGCCTTACGGGCTCTCTCTCGAGCCAAACCAGCAGCCGTAGAGCGGCTCATGATATAGGCAGTATGTTGTTACTGACAAAGACGAGGGAGACTGGAATGGCCATTTCTGGCTTATTAGCCGTCGTCAGCCAGTCATACCCAACCCCGAAGTGTGGTACACCCGAGGCTCGAACTCGCGACCTGTTAGTTAGAAGTCCACGCCTATAACCACTAGGCCACGAGCCCGTTGCCCTGTCGGTTTCGATCGGAAATATACAATTGTAGGGGGCGCTCAACGATCGTTCTTACGGAACTCACTCGTTCCGTTGTGCTTTATGGACTCTCTCTCTCTCTCTCTCGAGCCCAACCAGCAGCCGCACAGCGGCGCATGATATATAGGCAGAATGATATTACCGACAAAGACAAGGGAGACTGGAATGGCCATTTCTGGCTTAGTAGCCGTCACCGTACATGTGAGTAAGTTCGTTGGGACAAACAGTGGTCATCTTTATAAAGGCGGGTTTTTGGTTCAGGCTACAGTTGGGGGAGGGGGGCTTTGTGGTCAATAGCAACCAGTATGAGAGGGTGTTCATTTTGGGTACTTTGTTATCCACGTGTATTTTATGTCGACCTCTGGGCATTCGTCCTGTAATTGACCATTAATGGTGAAGTGGAACGGGGTCGGAACGAAAGCGCAATGCTGCCTCATCCCAGATGGGGCAGGAAAGAAATCTAAAGTTGGTCGAGCCGGCATGCCCTCGAAAGTAGTCTGTTCATCAGGGATATAGCTGATATTCATCACAAACCGTTGCGCTTCACGGTGTCGGAGGCCCCTGTGAAGTTGATAATGATCAGGTCCACGTTCCCCTGTCCTGCAGGGGGACGGCGGCATGAGTGATGTCCCTTGTGGAGAAAATGTGCGGTTTACCTCAACAATAATGTTGTTCTGTCTGAGTGGCGCGGTCCCAGTGGACCGAGAACCGTCGAATGTCTTGACTATGCAGTTTTTCACTTCAACGAATCCTTGGATTTCCTCTGACTTCGCAGGTCAGCCTGCAGTCATCTATCATCTGAAACTCACTGTACGCTAGACGTCGATGCCTGGAGGAGTGGGCATTGTTTGCGGAGTAACTCCTGTGAGGTCTGATATTTTCGATTATTCGAATATATACTACTATTTAAAAGAAGGCGAAGGCACGATCATTGGGACGGTAGATTTATTGGCCTCAGCCTTTGAACTCGAACTGGCGTTCATAATCAGAAACTGCTAGAGTGCAGCACAGGACGATGTCTCAGCTCACAACTACTTGAGCGCAAACGGGCCGTCCGGAGAGGCGACTCACTATCTCAAGCCGCCACTCACACGCTACAGGAAGACCATGAGTTCGACTTCGCAAACACGCGGATATTGGCGGGAGCCGGTAACAAGACGGGGCGGGAACTGTCGGAGGCGTGGGTGTCGGACACAAACATTGATTTGCCTGCGCGTTATCACGTGCTCCACCCACGCAGCCAGGTGGCGTAGCTCACATCGCCGCGAAGTACAAGGGCCGTCGCCACGCCGGGGGACCATTGTGGGCTAGGGAGCACAAACCGGATCTAGCCACAGACGTAGTTCCCTCCAGCCCCCCCCCCCCTCACGCACAACGACATAAATGTTCACACGTTGCTGCACTCTAGCAGTCTCTGATCATGAACTCCAGTTCGAGTTCGAAAACTAAGACCAATAAATCTACAGCCCCCAGTGATTGTGCCTCCGTCTTCGTTTAAACAAGAACCTGGGATGCGCATTATTCTCTTCCATATACTACTATGCACTACACATAAACTACTACTCCTGCAAGTGTGGGCCACATTCGGTATAAAGCCAGCCTCAAAACACAACAAAAGACATCTCAATTGTTCATAAAACACAGCCACATAGGGAAAAGACTAAATTACCTGGAGATAAGGTTTCCTTAGAGAGGGCCATCAGCGCGGCACGGGCCTGAGTCAAGGAGTTCGCGTTCAGAACATAGGCACAGGACATGAAGAGGTTCAGTGCCGGCAAACTGATCTGCTCTGATCGAGCCGAGAGGAATCGATCGGAGGCTAACTTTGTGAGCAGCTAAAGCAGGGGGGGGGGGGACGGTGGAGGATCATACCGTTAGAGGTGAAGTCATCAGCTTGAGCGGCAGCGAGAATTAGAAGGCGACAGCCAAACAATGAAAATTCCACAGGTGAAAATGGACAGTCAGGAGCCTTTGTCTGTTCAGGTTTGAGGAAATTAGGGAAAGGGGGTGTCAAGGGCACCTTAGGTTCTTGTAATTTAAGAATTTCAAAGCTGGCCCAGAGGTCGAGAGGCCACATGGCACCTGTTTCAACCGAATTCACACACGAACACTCGTGCTGTGGAGTCGACTCATCCTAAAAGCGGGTCAACCAGCGAGGAATATCGAACCTGGGCAGCGGTTAGCGCTTGTCGGGCGGCCCCCGCGTTTCTCCAAAGTAAACAGAGGTCATGTTCTATATCTGGCCTCTGAGTGTCCCCAAAACGAGACAAGCGGTAGAGATGCGCTGAATCAAAGCAGGGGCTAGATCGGAGTCCGGCAGGCGTTATTGGGAATGTGCCCAGGTGTAGAGGAACGCCGCGTCAATGGGGACCGGGGGTCTGTCACTTTTTCCTTGCTGCATAAAATCCTGGTCAGTGCCCGCTGTGGACCAGAGGGTGTGGCGGTACGCCTAGGTGCGGGCTCTCGCCGCGCCAGCCGTCTACGCCCTCTCCTGCTTCCGGTCTCCTTTACCCTGTCTTGACACCGGGCCCAGGCGGGGGAAGAGGAGAGAGTGCGGTAGGTGCCGCGCGGGTCTACTCTCACTAATAAACTAACTCACCCACAAGTCACCGTGTCTGCTTACACCCAGTTGTGGACCCCACGGTAGACATCGTCGGCAACAACGGACGCCAGACCGAATACCGAACAATTTTTCCCAACCGTTCGGTATTCGGCCTGGCGTCCGACAGGGTTGTATCCTGTCACCCATACTGTTCAACTACGCTATTGACTGGATCCTCGGGAGGGCCCTACGCGACAGTGACGGCGTTGAATTTGCACCCGGACATCGAATGACTGATCTCGACTACGCCGATGATAACGCCTTACTTGCTTCAAGTTTTGGCGATCTGCAGTCTATGGTGTCACGGGTGAACGAGGTCGTTAAATCAGTCGGTTTGTATATAAACGCTGGGAAGACCAAAGTATTGTCAAGCTGACCAGGAGAAGGCACCTCTCGGGATCGGTGGCTGTCAACTTGAAGACGCAGATAGTTTTAAATACCTCAGGGCGAGGCTGCTGCCTAACGGACAGAGTAAGGACGACATTGTCTCCCGAATCGATGCTGCCGGCTGGGATTTCTCAAGCCTTCGGAAATGCCTGTGGAACCGACGTGACCTCTGCATCGCCACTAAGATCCGCGTGTACCGTGCATCTGTCCGGTCTGTCCTTCTCTACGGTTGTGAATGTTGGGCTTTGCGCATGGAGGATGAGCGAAAACTGGAGGTATTTGACCACCACTGCTTGAGGATCATCCTTCGAGTGAAGTTAACCGACTTCTTCTCAAATGAGACAGTCCGCGCTCGCTGCGACCACATCGCAAAGATAACTCAGGCCATCCAAGAAAGACGACTGAGGTGGTTCGGCATGTTCTTCGTCGTCCACCTCAGGAGCTCAGTGATACTGCCCTCGTTCCGGCACCGTTGCCCCATTGGAGGCGTCGAAGAGGGGGTCAGTTCAAAACCTGGCTCGACACTGTACGTCAAGACATGGAGGTGGTTCTTGGACCTTCGGTATTCGGTCTCCGTCGTTGGCGAAGGGAATGGGTCGAGCTGTCTAGATCTGCTGCCGCAGATCGTCACGCGTGGAGAGGTACAGTTCGGGACATCATCGAGGCCGGCTAGATCAGGCATGATCGCAGCCGTATCAAGTACAAGTAAGTAAGTAAGTAACAACGGTCCGACTGCTGGGGACACTTTAGAAGTGCCACACTCAACAGGTCAAGAATTGATTACTTGGAGAAGATAGAAGACACCACAGGGATGAATTTACTACTCACAGAACACCGTGTCGCTGTCTCGGGTGGAAGTTGCCATTGGCGAAGCCAAGACTGGCGTTGGCGATGGTAAGTCGCGACCGAGAGATTAAAAGAAAAGCGCTGACCACTTCATTAGTGGGTTTATGAATCAGACTCAAGTGTTGTCCGATTTGAGTGTTGCATTAGTCGAAATGCAGTCTGTCCAGCGGGTAATGTTGCGCCCAGGTCATTGTGGGCACATGGTGGACATCGTCAGTAAGAACGATCGAGCTGTCATCATCGTGCTACATTTAGTGTTTGAACGCCTAGGTACGAGCTCGCGCCGCGCCGACTACCTGCGCCCGATCTAACCTAAGGTCTTCTTGGCCGTTTCAAAACCGAGCAAAGGAGGGTATGGTAGGATACAGTGCGGTATATGTGGCGTAAGTCATTACGAACCAACGCACGTTCAAATCATCTTTCCTACATCCACTCAGCTCTCGGGAACACGGTAGACATGAAGGCAACGGCGGTCGTATTATCGCGTTTTTCCAGTCTCCTGAACCCTGTCTTGACACCGGGCCCAGGCGGGGGTTGGGGGTATTCGGTAGATGCAGCGCTTGTCTAATATCACTTTAAAAGGAGTCACGCGCTTTAACCCTGCTGTAGATCGTCAGTCACGACGGTCAAACTGTCATATGTGGCCCTTAACGACATCGTAAAACATCGTAACTATCTCCTCCCCCCTCTCAACGGGGTCTGTTCACAGACAGCTGAATAACAGTCGCTTAGGTACTCCGAAGAGTTTCAAACTGGGAGCAACTTTCGGAGCGAGAAATACTAACTCAAGTAACGCCGGAACTGCGCGTTTATTAATACTGCCCTTGGAGTACACATGGACATTGTATTTGTTGCCAAAATTAATGACCTCACAGGAGAATTTAAAATTTTATTCGAATGGAAAGTGCGGTGTATGAGAATTGGAAACACTGAACTCAAGGCAAGGTTTCATATTTCACAGGAAGTGGCAAAGTGATTTAAAACCGACATTTTCGCTTTTTTCAAGTATGAAACTCTAGGAAGATATAATGCGTTCCAAAAGGGGCGGTCTAGGGCAGAAATTCTACAACATGCTTGGATATAAAAAGACCAAAAATCATTTAAATATGTCATGCTACTGAAGCATTCATTTTCGCGATTGTGAATTGTGCGGGCCGTTAAAATGACGCGCAAGAAAGAATCCGTAGACTGGAATGCGTGCTGCGTGCTAACCACTACTACAATCCCATTTTAGTAATATCCCATCAAGCCGAAATCATTTCCATGGAGTTCAAGTAATGTTTCCTGGATCAGGTCACGTGACGTATTTGCAACTAAATTGTCCCCAAAACCCATCTGCTGGACTATAAAAAGGGGCTGGAAGTTCGCTCCCTTCAGCTCCACACGGATGGAATAAGGGGATTGGCAAAAATTATTGGGCAGATCGAAGTCTGTTTCTGTTATAACCCGTCTGGTACTTGAAATCCCGTAGAGTGTATACGCACTCGACCCTTGTTCCAAATAGCAGCGCGGCAGGGGAGAACGCGACCGGCCACGAAAAGGTGTATTAGGAAATTGCAAATCAAAATTAACTGGAAGTAACGCATATTTATAACGCCCTACTGCGCTTCGCCGGCATTCGGCCCAATGCCCTTCTGGAAGAACATTCCAGACGAGCCGGTCGATAATTCGAATATGCAGATTGATCAGGCCCGAGGGGAAAAGCCAATGGAGAGGCGTCACGATTAAGATGACAGCGCAGTAGAGAAAACGCACGTGGCCTCCAGTGATTGGCTGGCTCTTGTTTTTGGGAGGGTAGGCACTCTCAACACCTCCCCTCCAAGTAGGTCAGTACCGCTTCTGGCGTGGGTTGACCTGCATCAGCCGTGTTACTCGGCGCACGCGGTTGGTCCGGCGTTTTAGTCGTGGTTTAATGCCTGGAGATACGGGAGCGGTAACTGATACCGAAGGTGGTATACCCGAAGGGGGCGCAGCAGTGGTTTCGGGAACCGACTGATCTGCCGGGATGGCGAAGGTATCCAGTAGGATGTCAAGGGAGAGGGACGGCGCCGACTCGAGCCCAGTTGTGTTACTGCAATGACGCCGTCGCATCTGGTTGTGGTGCCGAACCCAGATGTCATCACCAACGTCGACGTCAAACAACATACTGCCTCCGTGCGCTACTACGGTTGCTTCAATCCAATCTGGGAACCCCGCTCGATAATCACGAACGAAGACAGGTGTTCCGATGGAGAGCTTGCTGCAAGAAACTGGAGAAGTCTGCGCGGGCTGCGCACCGACAGGGACGAGGGCATGAAACGTTGTACGCAGTTTTCGGCCCATCAACGCCTCGGCAGGAGAAACGCCACCAGGGGACGCCGGGTTCGGTGTCGTCCTGTAGGAAAACAGGAACGCCTGGACTATCTCGTCCGTGGTCCCGTCCCAACGAGTTTTAAAAATTGCTCTCTTATAAGTGTCGACCAAACGCTCCGCCTGACCGTTAGACTGGGGATGGTAGGTCGGGGAGCGAAGATGCTGGATGTTGTGCTAGCGGCAGAAATCCTCAAACGTCGACAAAGTAAACTGAGGGCCATTATCTGAAACCAGGACTACCGGTAAGCCATACTGACTAAGATGCGATAGTGGCAGATGCGGTCGCTGGATTCAGCGGAGCAATCTAGGGCACTCCCAACAGTTTCGAACACTAAGAATGTAGCGAAAAGACTCGGATGAGTACCTTCCAAATGTAATCCACGAAAACCCGGCCAAAAGAAGGCTGCCAACACGTACGTAACAAAATTGTGGCGGATGGCACAGCACAGTGTAAAATTCCAAGACGAGTGGAAGGGAAATGTGAGGATCAAAATGGTCCCGAGACCTACCTCACAGTTCTCACGGGTGATACGGCCTGTCAGCAGAAGACGTTGCATGCCTCGAGTCCAGGTAAGCAGTACCAGATGGCTCCAGGACAGCGCTGCTGTAGTGCCCGACAGGTGCTTTTCAAAAATCTAGGGAAGAAGGATAGTGAACAAGCGCATATGGCAACAAATCTATCGCTGCTAATATTACTATTGCTATCAGACAACAACAAAAACAACGACTACTACTGGTACTACAAATATTACTATTACTACCGCTACCACTACTACCATAATTGCTATCATCATTACCATTCCTACTACTACTACTACTACTACTACTACTACTACTACTACTACTACTACTACTACTACTACTACTACTACTACTACTACTACTACTACTACTACTACTACTACTAATAATAATAATAATAATACTACTACTATTACTACTACCACTGCGACTACTACTACTACTTCGACTACTACTACTACTACTACTACTACTACTGCGACTACTACTACCACTACTACTACTACTACTACTACGACTACTATTATTATTAGTATTACTATTATTACTGTCACTGCTAATACTACTACTATTACTACTACGGCCCATGCCACTAAAATTACTACCCTCATTACTATTCCCACCACTACTGCTACTAATACTAATATTAAAACTACTACTACTACTACTACTAATGCGGCTACTACAACAAATGCTACTACTACTGCTACTACTACTACTACTAATACTGCCACTGTCACTACAATCACTATCATCACTACTATTCCCACCACCACTACTACTAATATTACTACTACTATTACTACTGATGCTACTACTATTACTACTACTATTACTACCACTACTACTACTACTACTACTACTATTACTATCACTGCTGCCACTACTACTATTACTACTTCTACCGCCACCAATACCAGACTGCAGTGGGTCCCGTTCAACGCATCATTCACTCATATGAAATCCGGTACTCTCTTTTAACGCAATATCTGGTCCGCAGGCAAACGAAGGTCAACTCCTATGTGAATGGCACGCGTAAACGGGATATTTCGCTCATGTCCACCAACCGCCATCGTGAAAAACGATCGGTGTAAGGATTGAGAATGTGCAGTGGGCGGTGTGCTAGTCCGATTCATTAGAAAAAGAATTTCCCCGAAAGTTGCCACCACGTTCTTGAGAGAGTGCTGGTGGACCTTCAGGCTTGCACTGATCAAACTATCGTGTCGGATCAGGTGACTGGGCGGGGCTGCCCCAAATACTCACCTTGGTCAACCGAGCCGGCGACGGGAAGGTGCGGGGGCAGTCCTGAAGCAACCGACCTGCAAGACCAAGCAGAGACCTTAATAGACGAGCCAGTGCGGTCGCAACGAGGCCTGAGGGCGCGGGTTGCATCTGATCGGGTGAGGATGCGGGTCCCACAGCGAACTGCTCGACAAGATAGAAGGCTGCTGAGAGGATCTGTAGTTGGTGGTCGAGCACCCTCTCGCCGGCACCGCGATCAGCGGGCCAAGGTGGCGGCAGTGCTGACGGGGTCCGGCTGCCCGCGGGCTCCACCAGAGGATCCCGAGACATGCGTCCGACCAGTTTCGAGAAGGCGGCGGGAAACGACTTGGCTGTAGTGGCGGCCGAGGCAAATCGAATTCCAGGACAGGGTGGAGGCTCAAACAGGTAGACAAGTCGAGTTTCCAGATAGTGACACACCTTCACCAGCAGATCGTTAAGCATGGGTGAGCCGGTGGGATGATTGGTGAGTAGGCGAGGCTGGCGCATAGCCGGATGACGAGTGTTGCGCAGGAGGACAGCGGACTGAAGGAGGTCAAGGGCGGCGACCAAACCGGCATCTTGCAGAGGCGGAAGGCAGGTGGACTGGAGTGCAGCCGAGGCGAGAGACACTGCAGGGCCGAGGTTGCCCGGCAAAAGGATTGGCGCTGATTGGTGCTGCTGAGGCGCCAATGGCGGTGGAGGGTGCTGTGATAGGGAGTCCGTCGCAGTAGTGGCATCTGCGGCGCCGGAGAGCGGCAGAAGAGTGGCCTCGAGCACAGCGGTGCAGCGTGCCAAACCAATAGTCAACCAGATATAGATGGGTGCCTCGAACTGGTCCGGCGGTGGGAGACGGTGGCTCACTGCAGAAGAAGGCATTAGCGTAAGGTACCAAAGAGAGTCTAGAAGCTTTGTAGCAAGCAGCCATCATGACCGGCCCGGCGTCATTGTTCAAAACCTTGCTGCCTCAAGGTCATTGACGCCCTTGCAGTGAGCCGTTCCAGACGCGCTGACCTGAAGTCGCACGACCGACAGCTCCGACATGCCGGCGTCCGCACAGCCGCAGTTGCCCATGCGGCCACCTGAACGTACCGCTCCCCCTGCAACCTCAGTCTAAGCCACTGGGACACCACCCCTCGACAAATGCAGCACACACTGACTGAACACCACTTGAGCTTGGCCCACGAGCCTACAAAAGTGGCTGCCACCACTGTCACAGAGACTCTCAAGCATGACTGGACGCAGTCAACACCAGCCCTGGATTCCACAGTGGCCACTGCCGCCGGAGAGGACAACTTCGGTTTCTGTGCACAATAAACCCCTCATTCTGGTGCCTTCTGTCTTCTCCCTACAACTTGGGATCTGACCTGACGATGGTAGCGCACAGACTGCACACATTTTCACCGCATAACCACTACAAATTCACCAAAAAAAGACAGCGTCCTTGATTTACGCATCACCATTGGCCGGTGATATCCTCAATCTTAAGCATACGAGTTAAGCCCTATACTATTCCATTCAGGCGCATAGATCGTGTCATTTGTGACTGTAATCGTGGAAATGACACGAAAAAGGCATGCATCAGTCGATCGCCCGCTTATGCTTCCGGTTCTCTTGTCCCCCCCCCGCTGCGACCCCAGCCAGTCAGTTTCAATTCAATACAGTATCCTGCAACACTTTTTGGTTTATTCATTTCGATCTAACCGTGGAAAACTCGGCGACCTTGATGGGATTCGAACAGACGAACTTCTCTTGTCGGCGTTAGGTGAGAAAGTAGGAGCGACGGCACACAAGTAGCCTTCAGTGGAATTCAAATGGCATTCAGGCCACCACTACTTCCCCGAAAAATGAGATCCTTCTTGAGACCGACTGACAAATTATTGTGAAGTAAAGCACCTGCCTCGAGGATCGAAGTGAAATAAAACAAGAGTTCATAAGATATTAAGCGATTGCTTATGCACCGCAATTATCAATAAGGCAGTCACAATATACCGCTTTTAGGTAGGTAAAAATGCATACAGTATATGGGCTGTCTCATGAAATGTTAACTGAAATTCAAGAATGTATTTTCTATTAGAAGGTATTATTGGTCAGGATGAAACGTAAGCTCAAGATATTTCAGTCATGTCGGGATGTCGGCTTTTGAATGAAATAGGGAAGAAGGAGAGTCAACAGGTGCACATGGCAACGAATCTGTCGCTGCTGGTATTACTATTGCTGCCACACTACTACTACTACTACTACTACTACTACTACTACTACTACTACTACTAATACTACTACTACTACTACTACTACTACTACTACTACTACTACCGCCTGAAAGCATTCTGAAATGAGTTGTCCTCAGGCCCATATGTGCGAAGACGGGCTAGAGGCCGCGATCCAGGCTATCAATATTTGTGCTGGCAGGTCTATAGCTAACTCCCCTCCCTGTCCCCAGAGAGGTACTTGTTGCGCTGAGCCAAAGCCAGTACCCAAACTGGCCATGGCACGTGTTGGCCAAACTGTGGTAAATCTGTCAGTGGGTGTGTATCCAGCGCACGTAGACGGAACCTACCCCGACACGTCAGGTGTTGTGTCCAGCCAGCCGTCAGAAACGTTTGGACAAGCCACTGGTGCGTGCGAGGGGGGGGTGAGAACGATCGTTTCCTGGATTTAGGAATTCAGGCGCCTTGCTTCAACAAATCGCGACAATACACGAGAGGAATGACGGATAGGAAGAAGAAAAAAGAAAAAATAAGAAGGAGGTAGAGAAGAGGGGAGGGGATGAGGAGGACGTGGTGGTGGTGATGGCGGTGGTGGTGAAGGGGCGGGGGAAAGAAGGAGGATGAGGAGGAGGAGGAGGAGGAGGAGGAGGAGGAGGAGGAGGGGGAGGAGGGGGAAGGGGCACATAAGTCAAGAGGCATCAGTTTGAAGATAGAGAAGGCGGAAATGGAGGTTGAAGCTAGTACACAACTTTTCTGCAACTTATTCAGAGCAATTAAGTGCGAAGAGGCCAGAAAAAAATTGGACGGTGGGTGTCCCTTGCGACATATCGGAAGAGGGCTAATGAAGCAGCCACCAGCATTACACAGCAAATGAGTTGTCTTGTGAAATGTTTTCGATTAGGTTTGTGACATTAATTACCGTGCTGCATAGTCCAAGATGCCGGCTTTCGAATGAGCTTTTTTCCGACTGCCTGTAAAAACCACCCTCGTAGAAATAACTACTTAAGGAGTATGAACTTCCCATTGCTTCCTTATGTCCCTATAAAATATTCTCTCCTTTACTCATGTTGAAAGCAGGACGTCTTTTTCGAATTTTATACTCGAACAAGCGATATCTTTCGACTCTGAAAAAATCCCTCGATTCCTAAATATTTTTGAACCAGACTCCCAGTTGCATTTGCGTTTAGAGTTTCAAACCCCTTTCATGCATACTTTCCATGTAGGAAAAACCATATAGTCCTCTACACTATTAAAGCAAAGTTACAAAGGACTCGTGAAATTTTATAATAGACGTGGACCGCATTGTGAACACCATAAGTAGCACCTGTAAAGGTACAGATACGATGTCGTATAGACACTTCATAGTCTAAAAGAAGACGAAGGCACAATCACTGGGACGGTAGATTTACTGGCTTGAGCTGTCGAACTCGAACTGGGTCACCCGGCGTGGTGACGCCGTTTGTACTTCGCGGCGATGTGAGCTGCCCACCTGGCTGCGTGGGTAGTCTTTTAGTCTTAAAAAAATCTTATAAACTTCGGAGAGCCGAGAGACATCCTCTCGTCGGGCATAAAATTCAAAGACGTAAATCTCAACCACGTACGCAAAATAGAGAATATTCTTGTGAATGTCTTCTAATAGTTATATTTAAACCCACACGGGCATCGAAAGTTAATGAAAAAAGTTCACACTACTTAAGTAGCTATTTTTTAGGGTGCAGTTTATGCAGGTGACCGGAGAGACGCGCCATTCAAAAGCCGACATCTTGGAGTGAGTGAAATGCCTTAGGGTCACGCTGAATGGTAATCAGAAGTGTAACACAACCTAAGCAATCCTTTCTACTCTAGGAAAGAACAATCCAGAATTTCCGTTAACGTTTCATGAGATAGCCAACCCATTGTAGGTGGTCTGCAGGACTATTTCCGGGGGGGGGGCGGCGATAGGCAGAAACCGGTCCGACCAAAATATTTTGTCCGAATAATCAAACCTGCCCAGTCAGATGGCCAAATGGCATGTAAAGATGGAGAATGCCCTACCCGCTTGCAGGAAACCAATCAGCCAAAGATACTGCTCCCTCGTGGTGAAGAGGTCACAGCAGATCACACTGGACTTCACGATTGCGCACAGGACAGCAATAGCCGGCAGTCGCGGAAGGCTGGGGCTGACGACGGAAGCGCTCAAATGATCCTGGTTCAGACTGCTGTCTTCGCTCTCGGCACGCTCACTGGTGGCTGGCAGGAGAGAGGCGGTGGAGGATGTGCTGGACAGGCTGGTCATTGAGTCAATCAGGTGTCCAGCGGAGATAATGGACGCCTCGTAGGCAAAGTTTACACCGTCCCCGCTGGCACTAAGGTTCCCTCCACTACCGCCGCCACCGCCACCACCACCACCCCCGAGGCGGCCCTTTATGCGTAGTTGGCGAAAGCCGAAACGGCGGGACTCCTTCCGCGCGACACGTCCACTGGGTTCTGTCGTTGAGGACGGCGCTAGTGGAGTTGACGGGGCGGCGATCGAAGAGGAGTCGGGGGTGTTGGAGGAGGAGGAGACGGAAGAATTGGTTGATATTCGTTGGACCAGATGAAGGGTTTCAAAGGGTCGAAGCCAGGAATGGTAGAGCAGGCGCAGAGACTGGAGGCAGGAAAACAGGGTATCGGCCTCGAAACCCATTGGCGGCTTGTCATCTAAGCACGAAAAGCTGACATGAGACACCGGACAAGCAATATATACATATTGTGGAATTCTTTGCTGGCAAAGTGACGCGTATAAGCCAAAACAGATTTCGGTGTTTATACGGTACTATTGATAGAATAAAGTAATAATAAAAAAACGTACAAACCTCAACAATGGATACCCTGGACAAAGAATTCCTTTGTTATTGTTCGAGCAGATCGAATTCCCAGCTCAAGGTCAGAATACAAAACTAGTTAATTAAAAGGACGCCGATCGCGCTCAAAAAAGGTTACAAAAGGGGAAGGGGAATGTCAACAGGGGCCAAATGTGGAAGCACTTGAGAGGAGGGCGTGGAGAATTCCAAGCGTTGACCAGCTGGATACAACACATATATAAAGGTAACAATCGGGAGATGGCATCCAAAAAATCCGTTACATAGAAATAATACCTTTACCAGTGGACTCAAACGCCTTCAGGCTATATCAGCGGTTGCAGGCCTACTTTCACGCACTACTTCGACTTCCCGCGACGGCCTAACATGGGCTGGCCGAACGAACATCGCAGGAGGTTACATGGACGATGGTCGCTGTTACTCAACCTTCCCCATCGTTACACACGTACACCTGAATATACGGCATACATTCGCATCATAGCTGTTTATTACAAAACAAAATCACTTTTAAATAGGATAAGTCGGCACAACATGGGACAGGAACAGTTCCCAGGCATCTGTCAAAGACATGGCATTGAGGCCAAACCCAAGACGATACTGTACTTCGTCTATGTGAGCCCACACAGCTCGACAACATACAGGACCTCCCTCGCGGAGTTTCCTTTTCAGTGTACTCCAGTATGCCTCAATGGCATTGATGTGCTGTCCGGTGGTAGGGTCCTTGAAGTTCTTTGAGTGGTTAGCAGAGAAATGTAGATAACCGTCAGAGGGAAGACGATTATACGTCTTCCACTCGTCCGTTACCACTATACTGCCTTTGGTGACCCATTTTGTATTAACGGAACGGAGAGCGGGCCAACTTCGATCATCATCTGTTCAAATAAGGCTTTCCGTCGGCTAGTATCGTACATCCCGACCAGCCACCATCCATAAAACCCTATTACCACCTGTCTCGTAAGACAGGCTGCTTTGGTTAGGCGGATTTTTTTGGGTGCCATCTCCCGATTGTTACCTATATAAATATATGTCAAGTTAATAAGTTCGGAAATTCTTAAGTGCAGGACATGGAGTCAAATGCCCGAGACATGACATTTTAGGGCCAGACCTGCCCATACGTCCGTGAAAGAAAATAAACAACAATGACAGCAGCGCTGTTAGCATATGTTGGACAATGACAGTTAGCGATTTCCCCATTAAAAACCTTCTCAATTTTAAAACAAAGGTGTGCTGTGCCTGCGCGTTCATCCATTGATGCCAATATGGCACTGTGAGAGCAATATCGCAAGGGCCTGATCCTGGTAAACGAACGCATAATGATCAGGCAAAATAAGCTAAAATGCCATAAGATGAGGGGGTGTTCACCGGGAGGGGTTTATTTGAGGTCCGACGTTTCGAGTAGTTTATTCGTCTACCCATCTCCAGAGACTGGGAAGTCCTGCGAACAGCTCCCCTTAGAATGGTGCACTTTGTTCAATGCGTGATCCGCCAATGCCGCCTGTGTGGCTGCATCCAACCCGCATGTCACCGTGACCTGAATCACCCCCGTCGGCCGCGGAGATGACTGACGGCCCCGATTGTCCCCCGCTGAGAAGGTTCGTAAAGTCAGATAGGGGGCGCCATTCCAAGGGGAGCTGTGCACAGGACTTTCCAGTCCCTGAAGATGGGTAGACGAATAAAGTACTCGAAACGTCGGATCTCAAATAAACCCCTCCCAGTGAACGCCCCCCTTTTCTTTTGATATGCCACCTCGGGATCGCATTTTCACCGAATACAGGGCGGCAACTGAATGAATGACGAGAAAAGTCAGCAGAACGAGAGGAAAGCGTAGATCCCGTAAAAAGGCACACAGATAAGGCAGCATAATAACCCCTTCAGGAGAGAAGGGCGTAAAACGACGCAGGACAAAGACAGACAGAAAGACGTGGAAGAAGACCGAGAGACAAAAAGGCACGAGGATGAAAAATAATGAGCATAACTTAAGAGTAAGAGGCAGATAAAGAAGGCGATGATACTGAGGAAAGCAACAAGAATAGAGAAAACGAGTGGATGACAGAAGGATCTGTGCCACACAAATCAACGTTCCTCCTTTTTCTCACAGAGGGACATTCGCCAATGGAACTCTTTGCCGGAGTTTGTTGTTAATTCCCCTACCGTGAACGTGTTCAAGAGACAACTGGATACTCACCTTCTGAAAGGCAACCCAAACTGCCGAAGCCTGATCTAACGGATTATTGAAATGACTATAAATATACTACTAACTAAATTTCAACAGATCCTATTTTTACGTCAAACTTAGCCCATATTGAAATTTTCACAGTCCGAATGCGGTGAACAAAGTTATTCGCAATTCTTTTGCGAATATAATAACCCTTTCACCTTTATGTTACATTATTAGATTTATGAATTCTCCCTACTAAAACTGCAAGCAAAAGTTTTGCAGTTTAACTATTTTACTTTATACCTGTACCCTCTAAATGGAGTTTTCATGGCTTCTGTCGTTTACTCCAAATATACTGACTGATACTGACTGAAGACGGTGGTGGTGGTGGCGGTGGTGGTGACAAACACCATTAAAACATTCGCAGACATTTATCTGCGGATGTCTCTGATGATGGATTCGAGTGAGAATCCGAAACTTCAGGCCAATAAATTTCTTCTTCCAGTGATCGCATCTTCGTCTTCTGAACAATTAAAACAACCGTCCCGAGGTGCAAGCATACCTTAAAGAATCGTTCGTATAGTGATTTTGAGAAGCTCCGGCGAGATGTTGCAGCAGGTATATATAAAGAGCCACCACGGCAACCATAACTGACAGGCTGAGGATTTTACACCTGCAGGGGGGTCAATTGGCCCCACCTGCATGCGTCACCAGTTGGCAAGAATTGACAGTAAACAGAAGGCGAGGGAGGGGGGGGAGTTCTATTCGATTTTGTTCTCGTTTGAAAGCTTAGGCTAGAAATAATAAGAGCGCGAGAGACTGGGGAAAGGGACAAGCAAAGCCAGCATGTCGGCTAAGCTGACATCGAGGTGACATTGCAAAACGGCACGCAAGGGACATACTGGGTTCGGTGGGGGATTGCAGACCGGCTGCAGTTGAGAGGCTCTGTGGTCGCTGTGTGCGTTTCGCCAACCATTCCACTGAGAATTGGGCGGTAGATTCGAGCATCGGCAGGGCAGATTTGTCAAGGTTGGGTGAGAGCCAGTGAAATCCATAGGACTCCGAAGTCGCTGAGCCTGAGGACTGTTGGCAGCAGGTTTGGTCGTAGCTCCAGGCGGTGAGATGGGTTTCCACGTAGCTGACAGCGTGCGCCAGCTTCCAACCCAAACTGTTATTCATCCAGTGTGCCGAAAAGGAAACGGCGAAGATAAATATCTCTTTCATACACACATAAGAAGTGTCTTTGTCGGTACCACCTCATTTACATCATTCTACTAGTCGCTGTGCGACTGCCTGTGAGGGCTCTAGTATGAGCCCCAAGGCACAACGGAACGAGCATGTTCCGTAACCTGATCGGCGAGCGCCCACTGTCATAAATATATTATTATATATATTATAAATGTATATATAGTCACTTATACTTATATTATACTTATATATACTTATACGTATGACTGGCTTATATACCTCACTTCATAAGGCATATGACGTACTGATGATCGGTAACGACCGCGAAACAGCTGTCTGCGTCTGGCCTGTTGCACTCTTAGCGAGCTGCTCATGTATTATATATATATATATATATATATATATATATCAGAGCGGATACGACAGACTCTGTTTGGAACTAAAGGGACATAGAACACAAAGAGAAAAGAACCATAGCCCAAAAGTAGCCACTTCTTACGAGTGTGATTTTTGTAGGTTGCCTCAGAGACACGCGCTCAAAAGCCGGCATCCTGGCGCATCTTAAGCATCTTGAGATCATGATGAATAATAAAAAATACTACAGCCCAATTAAGTGACCCTTTTCCAATAGGGATCACATTTTGGGATTTCAGTCGATTGTTCGATCGTCGTGACCGACAATGTCCATCGTGTGCTCCACAGTATGTTGAAGCAGGCACGGTGACTTGCGCGTGGTGATAGTAGACTTGCGCAGCATCTATCGCAATCCACCCTCCCTCCCCCAGCTGGAGCCGATGTCAAGATAGAAGATGGGAGGCGGAGAGGGCGCAGGTGGGTGGCGGAGCCGAACCCGCACCTAGACGTACCAGCACACCCCCTGATCCACAACAAACACTTGACCAGGATTTTGACTAACAGCAACCACGACAGACTGGGCAGCCATGCACACGACCTTTATAACCCAGCGGGAGTGCAAGCACATCTACCGCCAGAGAACAAGGTGCCGGAGAACTGCCATCGCACACGAGGCCATGAGAGGGCCATGGTCTGCTGGATCATGGCATAGCAGATACTTACAAACATTGGAGAATTTCAGTTAAAGTTCCGCTAATTACGCCAGTTACTGTACGCGCCAATCGTGTTAACTTGTGATGCGGCTGGATGAACAAGTGGACGAAAAAATCGCATGTTTATAGATTTCGACAGGTCGCGAGTTCGATCCTCGGGTGTTTCACACTTTGGGGTTGGGTATGACTGGCTGACGACGGCTAATAAGCCAGAAATGGCCATTTCAGTCTCCCTTTTCTTTGTCGGTAATAACATACTGCCTATATATTTTGTGTGATAGGGAAGGCGGGCGACAGATGATGCAAGAGACTGTGAATCGTGGGCGTGTGAATCGAATCGCACCCGCGGCGTTTCTAGCTCTTAAGGCTCAAACGCTGGTTGGCCAGTAAAAGGCAAAATTGAGGCAAAAAAGTACTTAAGTAGCAACTTAGTCCCAGTGCGAAATTAGGCCGGATGGTATCAAGCAAGGGATAACTCGCAGTCTGGAGCGCAGAGGGGCTCCGATCAAAACACGTATTGGGTTGTATCCTGTCGCCCATACTGTTCAATTACGCTATTGACTGGATTCTCGGGAGGGCCCTACACGAAGGTAACGGTGTTGAATTCGCACCCGGACACCAACTGACTGACCTCGACTATGCCGATTATATTGCCTTACCAGCTTCAAGTTTTGGCGATCTGCAGTCTATGGTGTCACGATTGAACGAGGTCGCTAAATCGGCCGGTTTATCCATAAACGCTGGGAAGACTAAAGTGTTTTCAACCTGACCAGGAAAAGGCACCTCTCGGGATTGGTGGCTGTCAACTTGAAAACTTAGATAGTTTTAAATACCTCAGGGCGAGGCTGCTACCGAATGGCCAGAGTAAGAATGACATTGTCTCCCGACGGGTTCTCTCAAGCCTTCGAAAATGCCTATGGATCCGACGCGACCTCTCCATCTCCACTAAGATTCGCGTGTACCGTGCATCTGTCCGGTCTGTCCCTCTCTATGTTTGTGATTGCTGGGCTGTGCGCGTGGAGGACGAGCGAAAACTGGAGGTATTTGACCGCCACTGCTTGAGGATCATCCTTCGAGTGAAGTTAACCGACTTCGTCTCAAATGAGACGGTCGGTGCTCGCTGCGACAACATCGCAAGGATAACCCAGGCCATTCAAGAAAGGCGACTGAGGTGGTTTTGGCATGTTCTTCGTCGTCCACCTCAGGAGCTCAGTGTTACTGCCCTCGATCCGGCACCGTTACCACAATGGAGACGTCGAAGAGGGGGCCGACTCAAAACCTGGCTAGATACAGTTCGTCAAGACATGGAGATGGTTCTTGGACCTTCGGTATTCGGTCTCCGCCGTTGGCTAAGAGAATGGTTTGAACTGTCCATATCTGCTGTCGCGAACCGTCACGCGTGGAGAGGTACAGTTCGGGACATCATCAGGCATGATCGCAGTCGTACAAAGTACAAGTAGGTAAGTATGAAATGCCACAAAGGACGATGAGAGCATTGCCGCATGGCGACAGCGAACTGCTGCCATGGAAGCCCTTCTGCCATTGAGGGCCTGCGGTCGGGTTTCAGGGAGTACGCAGGGTCACCGGAGGACATGGCAATGGTCGACAGGGGCAGACATAAAGTGAGCCGCATTTCAATGGGTGAAAGAAGTCCTGGCCAGTGGACTCATCGGCCATGACCCCCACCGGAATGGCCAGGAGGTCCAACGGGCTGGCGGTTAAGGCAAACAAGGCCTACCGAAAGCACACTCCGGCGAGAGAGAGAGAGAGAGGGGGGAGAA
>CACRXP010000152.1:278206-305489 GCA_902702965.1 Spirometra erinaceieuropaei
AAACGACGCACGCGGTAGATGCGCTGGACCAGTACAGGGGCCATATCGGATTCTGGTAGGCGTTGTCGGATATGCGCATCATAACCAAATGGCAAAACTTTGGCATGCGGTGGCAGACCCCGCCGCCCGCAGACGTCGCGCACACTGGGACCCCCTGCTGCCTCCCCCATTCGTGTTGTTGGCCAAAAATCTGGTCATTTGCTGTGTGGACCGGGGGGTGTAGAGTGGAGCGCCAAGGTGAGGGCTTGACCGTGCCCTTCCCCACCTCCGGTCTTCTAGACTCCGTCTTGACACCGGGTCCGAGTGGGGGAGGGGGGGGGAGGGTGCGATAGATGCTGCGCAAGTCTACCATCACTATAAACTAACTCACGCGCCAGTCACTGTCTCTGCTCTCGCCTTGCTGTGGAGCACACGGTGGACATCGTCCGAATCGACGGTCGAACTGTTGGGTGCAACACCTGCCAGACCTTTCCCCTCACCCACCTGGGCTCGGTGGTACGAAAGTCAGAACAACCGCAGGCGGGGTCGAGGGTGGTGGTTGACAAGGCCAAAAATCCCGTCTACGCGTACCACACACGACCTGATTCCTTCATGATGATCCTGGTTTTCATGAAAGTGGGGGAAGCTCGGGTTCCATTTGAGTGGAAGTGTTAATGGACCCGACTCACAACCCTGAGAGAACCGGAGTTACCCAGTCAGTTCGCAGTCTATCAAGTAACGACTTTTGGCGTGTACATCAGATTTATTACGGTGATTGATGGGCTGAAGTGCCGTGTGGGCGGCTTTCCTCTCTTTCTCTTCATTCTCCCCGGCATTAATTCACAGACCGAACCTGTCAGCTATATGGGTTCGGGATTTGGCTGCCACGGTGGGTAAGTGTGTCCCATGTGCGGTAGTAGTTATGGCGATGTGTGTACTCTGCTCGCTCTGGATAATGCGTGCCGTGTCCCAATTTGACCCCGTTTTGGTCCTCCATACGTCCAGCATGGCGCGTCTCGCGAGCCGAGCTACAGCATACGCCTGCTCTGCCACAAACACAACTAGGAGCGAACTTTCTACCAAAAAACCACAATAACACCATAGGCAGCCAGACGACAAGTAGTCATGACCCCGCCACCTCTAGCGCCCCCTCATGCCCAGAAGGTATGCCTGAAACTTAATCGAGTGCGGTGGGCGGTCTAGATCAGGTAAAAATCAAGTGACAAAACAATCCGAAGACCTGTGCAAGCGTCCTCAAACATTGACAATGTTTCTGAGGCGGTAGGTCAGTTGCTAAGACTGCTGGGGGTAGACACCTTTTTCACCGGTCGGAGCAAAACACATTCGACCTCCGATCATGAGACTTAAGCCTACACCCCAGCCACGCGGTGAGACGATAAATGCCACCCACCGGGTCCAGTGTAACTTCTGTCAAGTTGAATACATTGGTGGTATAGGCAAATGACTACAAACTCCCGTTTGAGAACACAGCAGCGCAGTGGAGAGGATGGATCCGTTGTCTCGAGTAGCGGGACATTGCGCAAGCTCTGGACACACATCCACCTACCAGAACGACATAATCCTAAGTCTAGGGAATGACCGCGTAGTCACACCGGGACAATCACCATCGACCGCAGCACAAGCCCGGATTCGACGAAGATGCTAGCGGTCAATAATGCCACACCAGCCAGATTATAAAAAGGCTGTCAAAGGACCGCGAACAGGATTGGTTGTTCAGAACGACGGCTAAGATTAGTGTGGAAGAGAGCGGTGGCCCCACCAAAATCCGAACGACGACTCCTAACCGGAGGCATGTAGATGTCTCAACCATTCTTTCTCTCCTACGTTACGTTGACTGCGGTGATGACACCAATTGTCCAGCTGGCGTAACTGTCCCTCCTGTGTGGAAAGCGATAAAACACCCGCATCGGACGAGGACAAGATGTTTGCTTTTATATTCACCAGGCTGCAGGTCCGCACAAGTGACCTTGAAAAGTGTTATAACGAGTGCAGGCGGTGTGGAGTCACAGCCTAAGGAAAAAGGAAGACTTGACCACTCACGGGAAAGCAAGCAAGCCGGCAGCGAGATACACGCGTGAAAGTAGGCAGCAAATCAGCGTGTACTTCAGCGTCGAGCACGCGCGGTGCCTTTGTTCACGCGTATGACCCAATCAATGACCGGTCGCACATTCGAAATGCTTTCGCGAGGGGGCTCTTGCGCACACAACGGCCAATCCTCGGCCGGAATGTTACAGAGGTCTCAGGGTTCAAAAATAGGGCGTTTTGGGGAGTTAAAAAAGCGTGTGTTCGCAGGCTGTGAGAATGAAGTGGTTGGTCTCAAAACACGCTTTCCATCTACCCGTCCGGCTTTAACAATAAGGCTTAGAGAAAACAAACCGTTTGCATGAAAGAAACACACACACCTTTAGAAGGAAAATCAGAAACCGACAGATTAGGGTCCCTTGCTCGGCGCTCAGGTCCGGCGGAACGGGAAGGGCGTCGGCGAGGCAGAGAAAGTCGACCAAGGCCGCGGAGAGGCCCGAGAGATGAAACTGCTCCGCCAACGCGGGGGGCTCTGGCGGAGTTTATTCAACAAAACAGCCGGGGCGGTGGGGGGGGGGAAGAATTACGAAATGAAAAGGGGACGGCTTTGTACAAGAAAACTAGCAAAATTGGCGAGGTTTGGTCTTGCAGCCCCATTTGATTGATTTCGCATGGTCAGCTTCCGCAAACAACTTTAATAGGTGCGATTACGCCGAGTTTAGACAGATCACGTGTTTGCGCCTTCCTTACTATTTTGATCCAGCGAGTGACTGTGCCTCGGGGGAAGGCGGGGGAGGGTTTATACGCCATCCTCGGTAGTAACAACACGGATTCAGTTCACACGTGATTCCCTGCGCGTTCTTTCAGTCCTGCTAGCGCCCTGTTTACTAGCTCAGTCTAGCTGGTGGCCAAGTCGGTTTGCTAATGGCATTGATCGGACGGATTGCAACTCCGTCGGTTCCACCACAGTGGCCATGCGCTGCGAATTGACACGCGGCTCCCTCCGTGACCTTCCAGTTGCGATTTCCCTCTCCTTATCCCCGGAATCTACCGAATGGCTGTGTCGCGGGGTGGGTGTGTACACTCCACCTTCAGTTATACCAAGCTTCGGTTCACATGCGCTTCCTTGCATATGCTTTGAGCTCTGCTTGCTCTCTCTCTCTGTGTGTCCTTTTCTAATCCAGCGAGTGGATATGATTGGTATGTTAATCAAAATTGTTTTTGGAAGCTATCAATATCAATAATGGTCTCTGTTAGGAGTGCCTACACTCCCAAAAACAAGAGCCAGCCAATCACGGGAGGCTATGTGCGTTTTCTTTACTGCGCTGTCATCTTAATCGTGGCGCACCTCCATTGGCTTTTCCTCTCAGGCCTGATCGATCAGCATATTCGAATTATCGACCGGCTCGTCTCGAATGTTCTTACCGAAGGGCATTGGGCCGAACGCCGGCGAAGCACAGTAGGGCGTTATAAATATGCGTTACTACCAGTTAATTTTGACTAGCAATTTCCTAATGCACATTTTCGTGGCCGGTCGCGTTCTGCTTCTCTGCCGCGTTGGTATTGGGGACAAGGGTCGAGTGCGTATACGCTCCACGGGATTTCAAGTACCAGGCGGGTCATAACAGTCTCCTTCGCTGTATTTCTTTATTCAAATCCATACCACTAGATCTAAAAAGTCAATGCACAAATGAACTCCAAATGTCCTATGACACGGATGTTCCCACAGTGACCTCACTTGAACTCATGAACCTTTCTTTAAAAACCGATCCCTCGTTCGACCACGAATACTCTCAGGAACAAAAGGGAACTCCAACGGCGTCGTATATATCGGCGAGGTTTGGTCCTGCAGCCCCACGTGATTAATAGCTT
This sequence comes from Spirometra erinaceieuropaei, assembly GCA_902702965.1. Taxonomy (NCBI): domain Eukaryota; kingdom Metazoa; phylum Platyhelminthes; class Cestoda; order Diphyllobothriidea; family Diphyllobothriidae; genus Spirometra; species Spirometra erinaceieuropaei. The sequence goes on from CACRXP010000152.1 coordinate 282,101, forward strand.
CCGCAAACAATTTTAGTGGGTGCGATTACGTTGACTTTATAAATATCACGTGCTTGCGCCTTCCTTAGCATTTTAATCCAACGAGTGACTGTGCATCGGGGGAAGACGGGGGGAGTGCTTATACGCAAGCCTCGGTAGTGAGATCACGAAATTAGTTCACACGTGATTCCCTGCGCGTGCTTCAAGCCCTGCTTGCGCCCTATTTATTACACTAATCCAGCGAGTGGCTCAGTAGACAGGCTAGCGGAATTGTTCGGACGGCGTGGGACTCCGTCGGTTCCACCACAGTAGCCATGCACTGCAAATTATCATGCGGTTCCCTCTGTGACCATCTAGTTGTGATTGCGCCCTCCTTATCCTCTTAATTCAGCAAGTGGTTGTGTCCGGGGGGAGAATGTGCACACGCCACCTTCGGACACACCAAGCAACGGTCCATACTCGCCCCCCTGTGCGCTCTTCGAGCTCTGATTGCTCTTCCCTTCCCTTCCTAATCCAGCCAGTGGTTAAGTTAGGTAAGTTAACTAAAGTTGTTTTAATAAGCTAACCATATGGTATCAATCAGGTGGGGCCAAGACTCGCTAAAATCTTAACCAGATCACAAACACAAACCTAGGCTAAACAACAGGAGCGGCCCTGCGTCTGGATATTCTACATGACTGCATGAACCGATGTGCTCCTTGACAGTCACGGAGGGCGATGGCCGACAAAAGTGACACAGGACCCGATTGCCTGAGCTTCCTCCATGTTCCGCTGTCAGCGGCTATAAACGGCAGTAGCATTCTACGCATGTACCAAAACCCCGATGATTTGCCCTCGTGACTTAAGCACAGACTTAATTACGACTAAACGGCACTCCCACTTGCCATCCAGTTGCAGTGACGTGTACGCAGCGCTTGATCAGCCATTTCGCCATTGACGTTTCAACGACAATAGTCCAGCTTCGCTCGGACATTTTGAGCCACTGTATGTCTGACGCAACAACACAGTTAATTGTAGAAACCAAAAGGCGGGGGATACACATGATACTTCGACCGATGCGAGCGACAACGTCCACCATTGGCGTGTAAGTAGGCTGTGGCCATGACCTGCGAGTGTCTCCACTTCAAGTGCAGTGAACTCGCAAAACACCCGTCTCACTCCCTCCTCCAGCCCACCGTGTTCCGGTGGCAAAACAAAGTCAGGACGACCGGAGGGACGGAGTGAATGGCAAAGATAAATAGGCCGTCTACGCGCGCCACACACATGACCCGGCGCCTGTTTTGTATATCCTAGGCTTCATTAATTGGGCTGCCAGCTGCAATATGGGCAGGAATACCACCCAGACCATGCTAAGAGTCATTGCAGCCTGGCGCCCAGGTTTGCTAATGACACTGTTCGGACGGGATGAAACTCCGTCAATTCCCTTATAGTGGCCATGTACTGCGAAGTAACACACGGTTCTCTCCGTGGCCTTCCAGTCGTTACTTCCTCTTAATCCACCGAGGATCTGTGTCGGACGGAGAGTGCGTACACGCCACCTTCGGTTACACAAAAACATCGGTCCCATTCGCTTCCCTGTGCGCTCTTCGAGCTCTGCTTGTTCTCTCCTTCCCTTCTTTATCCAGCGAGCGGTTAAGTTAGGTATGCTAACTAGAATTGTTCTCATAAACTAATCATATGATATCAATCAAGTGCGGCTGCAGGACCAAATCTTAACCAAATCACAAACACAAACCTAGGCCAAACAACAGGAGCGGCACTGCGTCTGGATATTCTGCATGACTTCATGACCTCTTCGTCAATTGAAGGGAACTTGCAATGCACCTGCCTCACTCCCTCTACCCAGCCCACCCTGTTCCGGTCGCAAAACAAAGTCAGGACGATCGTACGGACGCTGGGACAGAGTGAATGACAAAGATAAATAGGCCGTCTACGCATGCCACACACATGACCTGGTTCCTGGTTTGTAGGTCTTAGGCTTCATTCATTGAGTTGCCGGGTGCAATATGGGCAGGTATACCATCAAGATCACGCTAAGAGCCATTGGAGCCTGGCGTCCACACTAGAGGAGGATCGGGTTATCTCGTCAGCCGGCAGCCCTTCAAGTGGTGATGGTTTGAAAGGTCTCTAGCTCTCCTTCATATTGACCTATCAAAGTCAATCTGACTGACGAGGTTAAACACCCAGTCTACACGTGCCACACACGACCCACGATGCACTGGTTGTCGTGGAGCTGTCCGGCGCCTAACTGCACCAAACCCGGTAAACGACTGCCGTGACAGTGGGTCTTTCGGCCAAAATTTGGGGCCCGGTTGGATTGGGACTGCTTGTCTCGTTTGCGCATGCAGCGGTTGAAAAAGTTGTGGTTCTGGTGACGAAATGCTAAAAAGGTCAGGTTGAAAAAGAGCCGCTAGAGCCTAACGCTCAGACCTGAGTAGCGGCAAGTTATCGCATTGATTGGTTGCTTGTCGAGACATAACCGTTGGCAAATTTTGATAATTTGTAGCGCGTCAGATTTATTATAATGATTTGCCCTGGTAAAGGATTCTCAGAGCAGAAAGCAATGCAAACCTGTACTATTATTGACAGCGGTTGACATTTCTCCAAGTTGTTCGAAGAGAAGGATCTTTCTGCAAACAGCACACAAAGGAAGACTTGGTTAGGATGTAAAAAATTGACGATAAAAGGTGAGCAGCCTTGTGGAGAAAATGCAAAAACCTTGGTTTATACTGGCTGAGAAAGTCGGTCATCTCAAGAACAAAAACTGCATGACCAGTGGCTATACACGTGATGAAAGTTGACCACTGACATTCCAAATTCATTCTCAAATTCATCACCAAAAGTAAAAGAAGATACTGAAATGACAGACGCACAGACTATACCCGCGATGAATGTCGGGGGCTGTGATATCTGGTAGTTAGAAAGCAGTGTAGCAGACACATCCTCGAGATCGGTGTTTGCCTCGACACTGAGAATGTCATTACTTCAAATGCTATGAATATGTTACTGAGTTGATTTTAGTAATATGTTTATAGTACTATTTTACCATGGATGGAATGTACAGAAGCAACCTGCACGAGCGAAATCGGGTTTTCGGAGGCATTAACTACCATCTTCAGAATGTACTGAATGCGCGGGACATAAAAAATACAAGCTGTCTTAACTGCTCGGGCAGACATAAAGTATCTGAGAGCTTAGAAAGGAGGATGGAGAACAGGAGTTGATAGCAGAACTCACCCGATAGAGAAGAGCGCATCGGGACGAAAGCCCCTGCACTCATTCTTCACATGGGTTGGGGTGGCCTGTGGGTCGGGGACATTGTCGTCGCTGCGATGACCGTTGCGGCTGAAGCACTTCATACTGGCACGAAATCCCGCACGCAGGAGCTGCTGCAGAAAACGACCACTGGTTCGTCGAGCGAGCACAGACCGAACCCTGTCCAACCAGGGTTCGTTGGTGAAGTTTCCGTCAGACGTCTGCCGAGATTTGATGACGCCCTGTAGGAGTTGCGCAGCGAGGCGCGGCGAGGCGTCGCAACAATCGAGGGCCTGGCGCAGGCAGCGGTCAAACCAAGCGGGGATTCCGTCGACATCCTTGAGCAGAAGTTACATGAAGGACAACACTGTGAATGGGGTGTCTCGGTGTACGGTCATCACATAGGTTACGGTGGTCATAAACTCCTATAAATGTCATGCTCTCTTACTGATGTGATTAGCTGTACGTAGCTATCCTCTTCCTCATCTATATGGATGACTGTATCCATGGATTGGACTGCTAAATTGCCATGTTTGCTGACGATATAAAGCTTTGGACCGTCATCCGCAACGAGGACGATGAAGCAAGTTTACAGGCACACTTAGACCGACTCGAAAAATGGTCAGGCCACTGGCTCCTCCCAGTTAATGTTACCAAATGCAACATTCTGAGGATTGGCAGAACCAGCTCTGCGCACCGGCAGACGTACTATCAAAATGAGACACCGGTGCCATTGGTAGAGGTTCAGCAAGACCTAGGGGTGTGAATAACATCTTCACTAAGGCCATCATTCCACTGCTTGAAAGCAGCGAAATCCGCAATGTCCAACTTATATCTCATTAAGCGGGCATTTGCCAAGTTCGACGAAGAGTGCTTTCGCAAGGTCTTCGGGATGTTTGTGCGCCCACAGTTAGAATTTGCCATTCAGGCCTGGAGACCCTGGACTGTTAAGGACCGTACCACCCTCGAAAAAGTCCAACGACGGGCAACCAAGCTTGTCAGAGGTCATCAAAACCTACCTTACGAAACTAGACTGTCAAATCTTAACCTCTTTCCCCTGGACTACAGACAACTCCGAGGCGACTTAATTCAAACGTTTAGAATGTTACGGGATCAGGACTGCTGCCTCGCATCCGGCGACTTCTTTGAGCTGGCCACCACTACTAGCTTGAGAGGACACCCTCTGAAACTACGTGTGACAGGAGCGAGACTGGACGCAAGATCCTTCTTCAGCCACAGAGTGGTAAAGGCATGGAACGCCCTGCCTGTGGACGTCGTCATGTCCTCATCCGTGGACTCATTTAAGAGAAAGCTTGACCAGTACAGGGATATGTACCTCCACAGCATCAGAAACTAACGAATTCCCCCTGTGCCACCTGCCCCATCCAACGTTTTATGTTACAAAGCATGCTACTCCCTATATTTTAGTAACATTACGTTTTACAATTTTCGCTATCTCCTGACCGCTACATATGCGCTTGATTTGATATTACTTGGTCCATTCAGTACCGTACTGGTTATTGTACCATTTTGACATAGAAGGCATTCACAGACAAATTCATACCAGTGACCAATGCTTGTTGTATGTAATTACTTACCTAATTTTCTTTGACACTTGCCTTACACATTGATTTTTTTATGAGGTTATTGTAACCAAAAGGGAGTTCAAAGGCGCTCGCCTACTTTTCCCTTAATAAATCTGATCTGATCTGAGGTAGGTGTCTGATCTTTCTAGACGAAGAAGCACAACGGGCCCCGATTGAGCTGGTAGGCGAAGCATCAGCCAACCAAGGACTTTGCGATGAGATTCTTTAATAAGTGCAATTTTGAAGTTCTGTGAGGATATCCACGTAAACATGGAAGAAGTCAGGTTCGGTGGACGCACGTTTTCGATTATTTCTAATCAGGCCTGTAAAATATTCTTCACGTTGCCGATTCGAGGAGACCCGGTGTGAGAACCACAACGTCGCCTGAACTTTGCCATTGCGCGCAAGAACCCTGCTGCCAACACAAGAATAATTTTCTTTAGCGCTCCGCTTGTTCGCCTAGTAGGTAAAGAAAGGCTTCCCCTTCGGATTTTTTCAATTTGCAAGTACGCCTTCACTTGCTCCTGTGAATCAGGTTATGTTGGTTGAACAGCTAGGCGCGTATTCATGAGGACGCGGGAATACCATCCTGCCTGGCTAAATCAGTGTTGGAAAGTCTACTTCCAACACAACTGTCGATTATTTGGTTGACGGCGGCCATTGGGTAGACATCCACCAAACATTTCGAGTCATCTATACAATGCTGGCGAAGCACTCCAAGCCCCTGTGTCGGCGGATAACTGTGACGGCAGAGGCAGTGGTCATACGACTAACCAACCCAATCTTGCGACCTCATAAGGCGTTGATTCAAGCCCTCAAGCATCCCTGGCCAAAGTCAAGCCTCATATATCCGTGCCCACACCCTGCCACGTCGCGCTAAAGCGACGAAACATTACTTGAATGCCTTCAGAAAAAGAGGAAGTCAATCAGGCCTATCACGGAAACGAAAGTTGCCGTTGAAAGCGGTGTTCCCCAAGGCTCAGTTCTTGGTCTTACTTTGCTCATTATTTATGTCAACGATTGCGTGAGTGAACTGGATTGTGGTGTCGCAATGTTCGCAGATGATATTAAGCTCTGGGGCGTTATTCGAAATGCAGATGACGAAGAGCATTTGTCGGCGAACCTAAACCGACTCCAACAGTGGTCAAAGGCCTGGCTTCTGCCGTTCAACGAGAAAAAGTGCAATATTCTACGAGTCGGCAGAGCTCGCTCTCCGAACCATACGGCCTACTGCCTAAATGGTATACCACTGCAAGAATTGGACTCGCAGAAGGACTTGGGAGTATGGATTACGACCTCGTTCAAACCCTAACAGCACTGCACGAAGATAGCCAAGTCTGCAATGTCAGTCCTCTAACTTGTCAAGCGGGCTTTCTCCGCCTTTGATGAAAACTGCTTCGCTAAAGTCTTTCGAACGTTTGTGCGGCCGCAACTGGAATTTGCTATCCAAGCTTGGAGACCCCGGACCGCGAAGGACCTCAGCATCCTTGAAAGGGTTCAAAGGCGTGCAACGAGACCTGTGGTAGGACAGAGTTCACTACCATATGCAACGCGGTTAGCTAACCTTGATCTGTTTCCCTTGAGTTACAGGCAGTTACGGGGTGACCTGATACAACTGATACAAGCCTTCCGTATCATACGCGGTCAGGACTGCAGCCTCGTACCGGGGGACTTCTTCGAGTTAGCAACCACCACAAATCTACGAGGCCATCCATTCAAACTACGTGTGACAGGGGCCAGGCTGGACACACGAAAGTTCTCCTTCTCTAACAGTGTGCTAGAAGCTTGAAACGTCCTGCCTCCGGATGTCGTTATATCTGCTTCCGTGGAGGTCTTTAAGAGGAAGCTGGATTTGTGTAGCAGTGTCCACTAAATTACCACCCCTATCTCTGTAACCGTCACAAATCCATTATTATAATACTACTTGCTATATTTCAGTAACATTTTAAATTGAATTTATTATTCTGCCAACCCATCGCCTACGCTTACTGACATGCACATATGCAATTTTTGTCGCCGGATATATTATTTATTTCGCTGCACTCGAAACGACTGCTGTACAACTGCTCGTACCACTAAAATTCGAGCCAGTTTGTCTGTACAGACCTGACGCTTTTCCGACTATTTGTTCCTTTATGATACCTTTTCGGATTTTTGAGATTTTGCAGTTGCTTGTAAACAAATAGGGAGTTCAAAGGTGAAGACCTACACTTCCCTCAATAAAACTGTACTGAAATGAACTGAACCTTCTGGAGAAAAAGTCAGATGTGGAACCTCAACCAGGTTGATTGTGCCAATGAACTCCAACGAGTGTCGACTGTATCGCAGACCCCCCTCCATAGGCATCAGTGACAGCGCTCGTCGACCGAAACAGATGCGGAGACTGTGCATGTACGGCGATAAACAGTAATGACGTGGGGTTCAGCAGTCATCTGACTAGGTGCACGTTACTGGCAGAAAATGTGTATTCTCCGTCGATCAAATAACTAGTTTTGATTGGTTCTTTAACGCGCTGTAACTAGAACAGGCTGCATGATAGGAGAGAAAAATGAGGATATAAATAACAAAACTGAATTCGGGGAGAAACTAACCTTAATCAGAGATCCGGAAATGTCCTGTGGAGGAATAATGGCGGTAGACGCATGAGTGTCGCTTAGGAGCGTCGACAGTGACCCCGAGGTAGGCGAGGGATGACTGACTGCCCATTGGCCAATTCGGGTTAGGAAGTCATTTCTAGCCGAGATATCATCCTGTTGGGGTGAAAAAAAGGGGGGGGGGGGTAATATAGTCTTCTGTAATCTGAGCTGGCACACATGTGACTGACAGAAACAGTACTACTAGTTATTGCAAGCACCGCCTCCTGAGATGAAAATTAGTAGTCCTGTTTGACTTGGCTACGAAAAAAAGACGTGCGACGATTCATGCCAGGTCTCTGTGCGCAGGTTCTGTAAAAAATCTGGCGATGCTCTAGATGAAAAAAGTGGTGCAGGACTCTCGCATAGAGAACGAACGGTGACGCAAGGGCGGTCAAACCTTAGCAAGCCACAGGTTAGACTGGACCCGACGTCCATTGACGCTGGTGTACAACGTGAGAAGGGCCTGAGCTCCTATCTTTGACGGTCGACCTGCGGAGGGGGCTTTTCTGGTGGGCGGTTTGAAAGTCAGAATTTGGTCTTCTGCAGGGCGTCGCCGCCGTCACCACCACGGACGGCGGAACACCACGATAACCACCATGACTATGGGGAACGACTGGTAGCTCCCACGTAAATCTATGCGCAGTAACAAAAGCTTGCCCAGTAACGGCATCGTTCTTCGATAGTTATAAAAGATCACGACAATTGCTCCATGAAATAATAATTATGAGAATCCGCTGGGAAAATTGAATGTCGAAGATGTTTTGACAGTGTCTCTTGAGGCAGGAGCCAGCGGACGACCCTCTGGCGCCTCTTTCAATTGTCTTGGAGGTTGACACAGATAGTGCCCTCATGAAACGTCCTAATAATCAGCGGATTTAAAAGCATGGATCAGGTAAACGGGTGACATGCTGTAGAAACAAAGGCGCGCACGCGCTTCTCCCGTCGTCCATAATTATTATATGGCATATTAACACGCTACTAGTTGTCTGTGGGTAGTATGACGTGATGTAATATACGCATCCAACCACGGAAGTATCAGAGCTGGAAGTTTGATGATGCTGATCTACTGACTTGACACTAACACAGTTCGCTTATCCATAAACCTCACCTACAAACGATTTCTCGCCAGACTATGCGGATTTCGCCAAACGCACCCACAAAGGTTTTCTACGATAAATATTAAGGACATGGGCTACGTCAAGTAGCCGTCACTGTTTCACATGATTGAAACTGCCCGCACCGTCGACTGATGTTGCCTATTTTCGCTGTCGGGCCCTGCCTGTGATCGCTCTCCCATAAACATGAAACTGATAATTCAATCAACATTCACTCACATCTAGACAGACATTGTCTTTTGCAAAGAAGACAAACGCGTGCCTTTTGCTGTCCTGACATCGAGCACGGCCGGCTACGCGCGACACTATTAGATAATGATATGCGTTGCAGAGCACACGCCGGTCATCCAGCAAAGTCTTCCAGCTTTACAAGTGGACATATGAAGGCAAAACTCACCTCCTCCGCCGCCGCCTGAGACTTGGCGTAAACCTCAAAGGTAGCGCAAGCAGCCTCTGTTACGATCTCAGCAACCGCGGGCAGACGCATGAGCGCAGCGCAGGCCGTCGATGGGGCGCTGTAAAGGCGCAGGAAGAGGTCGGCAATGCGTTCCAGCAATAGGGACTGGTTCACTGAATCAGACAGAGCCCGAAGGAAATCAATCCAACGCAGAAACGCTGCCGGCTCCTAGACACGATGGGAGGAAAAAACACAAAAATATCCAAGAACGGTGACGGTGCGATCGTTGCAAGGGATAACGTGCGCAACAACGGTGGTTTGCACGTGGATTAATTATGAGTGCGGCGGACTTGCGTAGGATATGCCTCATCCCCCGGCAGTACAATGTCAAGACGAAAGGAGATGTGCGCCGGCGCTGTGTCATAGTTAGATGGAGTCATTTTTTGTGTCCCCAAAATGGGCCACGTGGTAGATGCGGTGGACCAACACGGGGGCCATATCGGATTCCGGCAGACGTTGTCGGATTGCACACCGTAACAAATGCCAACATTTCGGGGTGTGGTGGCAGACCCGGTTGCTGGCAGACGTCAAGCACAGTGGGACTCATGTCCCCCCCAATTGGTTGTTGGTCAAAAACCTGGACATTTGCTTTGTGGACTAGGGGGTGTGGAGTGGAGCGCGCCAAGGTGCGGGCTCGATCGTGCCATCCACCTGCGCCCTCCCCCGCCTCTGGTCCTCTTGACTCTGTCTCAACATCGGGTCCAGGTGGAGAGGGGGGAGGAGAGTGTGCGGTAGATGCTGTGCAGATCTACTATCACTAAAAACTAATTCGCCCGCAATTCACCGTGTCTGCTCCACCCTGCTGTGAGGCACACGATGGACATCGTCGGCAACGACCGTCAAACTGTGAGTCAGGTGGAGTCATTCAGCCGGGAGACTGGGGGCGCACCAGAGAGTGCTGTGAATTTCATAAACTACCATACGAAGGCCAGGCATCAGTTGTATGTCTTTTGTTTCAAAGGTCCTTTGTTGGACGAAAAAGGACTAAATGGGAATGCAACCGGGCTACCACAATCACAATAGCGGGATGAGGAGGAACTGCAAGACCGGACTTTCGCCAATTTCCCAACGGTACTGGCATTGGCAGAAATCTAGCCCATAAGGACACGGATAAGGCCACGCGTTAACTTTCGCAATTTGGCGCCTACTGGATAAGAGGACAGTTTAGTGCGCTATTCATTGGGGGATGATCTGGATAAACTATAAGCCGTCGACACATGCTCAAATGCGAGTTTCACGCAGGAGTTGTGAGCGAGGAAAGGCCTTAACTAGAACAAGAGTTTCATTCGTCCGACGTTCCGGACTCATGATCACATCAGAAAGAGGCATCAAGCAAAGCCTTCATGCAAAGGAGAACAGCAACAGTCGAAGAGGAGGACTCGTTTGCTAGACTGCCAGTCACTCTCTTACAAAGATGGTCGACAGTGCCCCTAAGTGACGTTTGCCTTCACCTGTTACTATGGTGTCAAGGACACCCGTCAGAAAACCCGAAGCCTTTGAAAGAGAATCAGAGACCACCTAGACCATTGGCTGAAAAGATGATAGTACCCAGTGCGGCCCTGGCATATTTGACCGATAAAGTCCATCGTGTGGACGCAGATCAAGGCTTTAGAAGCATCCGCTCAGTTCCAAATCGCCATTCAAAGTCATCATGGGAACGCGCCTTCGCGACGACCATTTATTTAAAGAATCCAAACAGGAGCTACATGCCTACCGTGGCCGATCCTGAGGCATGAGTTTCGTTCTCCATTCAGATGGCACTGTTCGGCATCCGGTTCTAGTCCTTATGATCGGACTGCTATTGCTGACACAGTTGCCTCACCTCGACATATGGCGTATAATCAGCCATAAATTAACGCTAAACTCTCATAATGCCAGTAAAACTATATGGGTGCGGGTGAATCGAGCTCAGGGAATAATTAGGGGACAGTGCGGTCCGTTGCATACGTAAATACAGGGACTGGTCACTTCCACCTTTGTCCAGAGCCCTTCCATCTAGTTTCTCCATCGCGATAATGTCGTGACCCATAAACATTCATTATCTGTTCGATTGAATACACTCTCAAATAAGTGTGCCCCGCACATTCAATTCTAAAGAAAGCAAGTGAACGATCAGGAAAAAAGGCAAATCAATACAATAAAAAACAAATAGTGCTAGAATAATAAGACAATAGCGATAGCTTGTGGAGCCCAAAAGGTTGAATTAAAGTTCATTCTAGTTTAGTTTACTGAGTGAAAGATGGGCTCTGACATTTGACCAACATCGCTACAACAAAAACGTACAGTGTGAGGAAACTAATGTACTGGGAACAGTAAACAAACCCGAGCATAAAAGCTCAGGTAACTGTCCATCCAGGCAACCATCAGAGGCACTTTATTGCACACATCCATGAAGCTCTTTTGAAGGGTCCTCACTGAATTTTACACGTTCGTTTACTGCCATTGTATCATTATTAGATGACATATAAATACGCTACTAGCTTTATGTGGGTAGTATGAGTTGCTGAAATATTCGCACCTTCACATAACTTGAGGCATTTCTGGGTCATATGCCACTTCCTGTCTGTAGAAAGTAACACACTGAAATCATCCAGTGTTGTTTACTCAACACTACCAGGAATCTCGTCTACATTCAAAAAAGAGGTTGACAGCAAACTCCCTTTCCTTGACTGTCCCGTAGAGCGAATGACTGACGGGCGAGTATTTTGCAAAGAAACTTATGCGGAGGTTGTTGTACGCTGCAAGAGCAATCATCCTATTGCTCACAAACGGTGTGCTTTTACCAACCTACTTAATCAGGCAAAAACATACTGCCCAAACAGCGATATTTGAAAAATATAACTTAATTATTTGTTCAGACTTTTCTCCAAAATGGATGCGCTGGAGATCCTGTTCGCCGAGACAGGGGACGACAGAATTAAAAACAAAAAGTCAAGTAACCAGATTGTTCCGATCAGGCGTTCAAACCGAAAACCTGGAAGATACTTCCGTACATAAAAAACGCGCCCGCGTTCGTTGAAAGATACCTGACGAAACATGAAATACAAGTGACACATAAACTGGCGAATGTATTGAGCAACCATCTTGTACACCTTGGGGATAGGGTTAGCTATTTAGAAAAGAAAGAGGTCATCTATATGATTCCGTGTGACATTTGCGAGGCAGTTTACTGTGGTAAAATTGGAAAGCCGATCCCTACAAGTATACACAAAATCAATTTGCTGTGAAGAGGCGACACCACTTCTCCCATTCGTTGGAAACTGGCCATAAATTTTCTTGCATTGTTGGCGCCTGTCTATCTAAGGAAGGCCAAGGATTTTTGGAGACCGTACACTCCGATGAATCATGCACTGATCGGCACACTGAATTAGACAGCGACCACAACAATCGCAGGCAAAAACGCAAGGGCAACAGTCAATCGGTACGCAACATGAACACACAGACACAACTTGTAGGCAGGAATAGAGGGGCAGTATCGATCATTAGACAAATTTGACACAAATCTGAGGACGACCTTGGGAACCGCTTTAGAAAATTTACAGAATAAAAGTTGTTACATTTCCCAAGAAACTTATTCCTTTCAAAATAAACTTGGCTTCCCGAAGCAAACAAGCTTGTTTGCTTCGGGAAGCCAATGCATCGGTGTGCGCCCATTCCTGAGTGAATAAATACCCGATCTGCAACGACAGAGAATGGCAGGTGGCGAGGCACTGATGAACTTCGGTTCGATTAAGTGTTTATGACCCATCTGGTAGACCCCAGTGGTGGACCAGCTGCGCCAGGTGCGTCTGAGCGCATGTTTGTGTTTCTGGTACCAGCTGCTGGTGGTCAGGGTTATGACTGGCTGAATGAAGGCAAACAAGCCCGAAACAGTGCTGTATCAATCTACCCCCAGACTCTGTCGTCTCCCCTCTGCTATCATAGCTTGGCCGACTTCGGCCTGGTAGGTGGTTGCCTGTTCGTGACCCCTATCGCCCATACGAAGCTTGTTTGCTTCGGGAAGCCAATGGATCGGTGTGTGCCCATTCCTGAGTGAATATATATATATATATATGTATATATATACGAAAAAAACTTACACTAGTGATGTAAATGCTTCTCTCAATTGCACGTAGAATGCCCTCAGACCACTGAGGGAAGGACTCGGAGGCCGAGGCTAACGAAAGAATCTGCTTCTTCTGTGCAGCATCCAACGAAAGTAGAACGTCAAGAAACAGTGTCACCATCGGAGATGGGCCGGAAGCCCTTCCACTCGCAGTCCTGTCAGCGAAAATGGGATCAAAGGTCTGCGCCAAGAGAGTTGGCTACAAAGATTAGACAGATGAAGCATTTTTAATTACTTGGAGATGCTAATTTTACGGGCTAATTTGGTAGGCAGGAACATCAAACCGGCGGTTTTATTTCTAAATCTGATGAAAAGGTAGTTCGAATCTGCCGTAGTCCGGCTGCGTCGTCCGAAGATCAGACCGAAATGAGAGTCAGAGCGGCACATGGCATGGGTCGTCTGCTTGCCTACGCATGGGACAGAGAGCCCCACAATGTCAGCTTCTGAGCTAAATCCCATGACGCATGGGTTGAAAGTCTTGGAGGTGCAACCAGTTGATGCAGGAGTGGGTCTAGTGCTGCAAGCGCCCTCCAAATGCGCACTCAGTGCAGTCATGGGTACATTAATCTCACGCGGTGAGCGCCCTCCGACATTTCTACTGTTGCTTTCGACGATGACCACCAAGGTGCAGCAGGCACAGTCACTTTTGCGTGACTGTGGACTTGCACAGTGACTACCGCACTCTCTCTCTCCTTCTCCACCTGGACCTGGTGTCAAGACAGAGTCAAGAAGACCTGAGGCGGGGAGAGCGCAAGTGGATGGCACGGTCGGACCCGCGCCTAGGCATGCCACTCCACCATTTAATCTACAACGTACACTTGACCAGAATTTTTCATTAAACAACAACAAACACAACATTCTAACAGGGGCCAGGAGGACGAGGATTACTGGGCAGCTATGTTCACCGCCTGTCTACCCAGCGGGAGCGCAAGCGCATCTACCGACAGGGAACCAGGTGTCAAGGAACTGCCAGCGCAAACCAAGCTGCGAGATCATGGTCTGCTGATCATGTCATAGCATAGGCTTACAGACCCTTCGACTCCACATACACACTCAAGGCATTCTTCGGTACGTTAATCTCACGCGGTTAAAAGTATTACGTTGAAAAAGTGGTCGTGGCTAGGAAATTTGCAAACTAAAGGGATAGCTTGCTCCTCTTCATGACTTTAGGTCAGGTTTCTGTGGTTCCCACGCGACGTGGCCACTTGCGGCAGGATGGTGAGTGCTAATATGGCGCAAAACTAAGCAAATTGGAGATGAGATAACAAACACCACCACCAGTGCGAAAATGATGAAAAGTGTTCACTCGGCTGCCTAAGTGAGTTTCAAGTCGCGAGTTCGGGCTGGTGGATATAAAAATAGGAGTCAGGAATGATAACGAAACAGGTTGACGGCTCGCTGGCATCAGAACCTGTGATATTCAATCCCAAAACCGTCAAAGTAAACTGCCCCTCCCCCCCCCCTCTAAAGACAGTGCGTTCCTGTTTCATTCACAGTCAATGATGCATATGAAAAAAACGAACGGCAATGCACCATAAGTCACCTATTCGTAATTCGTCCTTTAGAATTCTCTTTAAAGTTAGGCTGCTAAAAATAAGAGCGCCCAGACAAACAGTGTGCCTGCTTGAGCGATCAGCTTTTATTCCTCCCTTACAAGCAGGGCCTCGGGGTTCGCATCCCTACTTCCATTCGTGGATAAATGCAATTGTTATCGCAAGTAAGTAAGTAAGTGTTCTGAGAGCGGTCGTACATTCGACTGCTTCACTGCAGAATAGAGTTGCACCGTCAGCTGCAAGCGAACAACAGCGCCGAGATTCAGTTGGGTCATCGCGTTCTCGTATGCCCAGGATGGAATGTGGACTGGAGGTGCGGTCACGACGAGAGACAACTGCTCCCGCGTCTTCCACCAGAGTCCCGCGAAGGTGGGATCCACACCGGCCAGCAGTAGAAATCGACGATCGAGGAGTGAATACTTGAAGACAAGGAGAACAAGAAGGATGGTCAAAGACGACCGGGTTGATCACACTAAGACTCAGTCTTGTATGCTTGTAGAAGCGGGATGCACAAAAAACGTACTACTCGGTAAAAGGTAATAGTATTTTCACACAAATTTTATTGCCAGACGTCTACTGCGGAGCATTGGCAGGCTGATATGCTCATCGCCGTCTGCGTCCCAGGTAGTATTCGGTCATACCCAAGGGTGCAAAACGATTCGACCTGACGTTTAAATTTTGATTAAAGGGCCTTTTAATCCGAAGGATTTACGATACTACGAGACGTGGGAGACACCGAAAGCCACGGGATGTTCGGTTCCCTCTAGGATCTTAACCGGTCTCAGGGCTGGCTACAAGCTTTCCCGTCTACTTCCGACGGATTTTGTGCAGAGTTCCACCCCCCTAGATAACTGACAAGATCGCATTATAATGTCGACTTGTAGAAACTCCGCGTTCCTGGAGCTTAACGTTTAAGGGAGAGTAATGGCTTGCTTTTATAAAAGGGGAAAGCAACACTACTGAAAAACGACCTGCCCCTATGCATGTTCATAAGCTGTTCAAATGACATTTTTAAAATCTGGAAGGAAGAAAAGAGACATTCTCACAATAGAAAGATATTCAAATCTTTAACCGGCTAATAGGAGCTCGACGCCATACGAAGTGGTGAATAGCAGGCGAAGGGAAGAGGAGGAGGAGGAGGAGGAGGAGGAGGAAATTTTCGCTCTGGAACAGGATGGATAAGAAAGGTGACACCGACGTGAGTAGTCCGATCCGCAGACTTGAGAGTAAAGAGTGAGGAAGCCAGAAACGATGCTTCCACCATGCGATTACGAATACGGGACGGAGAGAAACGGAGGGCTGCGATAAATGTCCTCAAGGAGTAGGGTGACGGAAAATAAAGGCAAATTCCCAGTTAAAATAGTCTCTTCAGGACGTTTTCATCTGGCGGCTATAAAAGTAGTCAATCGACGTGATCACATATCGGCAGGGACAACATTTTTTTCGAACGTGTCCATAGCAGTGACTGTTGAGCCCGCAGGAGTACATAGGGTAAAGACTTAGCAGTTCAGTCACGTGAATGGCCCTAAGTTATTGGACATTCTTAAAAGTCCGCCAGCACAGGGAAGAAACAAATGAATACGTAAGGGGTGATGAAATTTATTCTTAGGCACACTAGAAAGTCTGCGAATATCTAAGCGAACTAAAAGACCCCTGGAAATGAGATAGAATTGCCTGTGCTCAGAATGTTACAACGTGCCCTTTCAGCCGAAACAGAAAAGGGATTCTCACCTTTATCACATTGCGCCAATTAATAACGGCATCTGCTGTTTTGTAGGAATGCTTCCAGGATAACTCCTCATCCCCTTTGTAATGAAATCTGGACTTTTTTGCTAGCGGTGAACACTGTTGGTTGGAGATTCGTCGAGGAAAACTGCCGTCTCCCAGTGGGGATCAAGAGTGCACACGCGGCAGCGAGTCGATGGCAATTTAGGTCACGTGCTCTACATTCATTCCTGTAATAGATTTGCAGGTAACCTTCTCCGGTAAAAACTCGTTTCGAGGGCACGTACATCGCGAAGCATGACGATGATGACGTATGTAGGGGGCGCTGTCACACACTTCGCTTCAGCGTCTCGCTATACCTCAGAGTGACCTCCTTCTAGAAACTTCTAGAGTGAATACAGCATCCCTCGATCCCCAGTGCACTTTCAACGCACTACACTCCCAGTGGCCGACCCTTTGTTCCTATTCGGTAGTACCTCCCCACGATAGAGTGCGTTTTATTCACACAGATTAGTGAGACGACGTCTTAGGACAGCTCTCGTGGGTGCCTTCCCAGCAGCGAACTTGTGCGTATTCTTCGCAAGCCCTCCCCTACTACGGTTGGGGGACAAAGACCGGCTGCAGTTACAGGCCACATCCATGTGTATTTATTCATTCACCTGCTCCTGTGGAGCGGGATATATTGGCCGAACAACCAGGCGTCTGGAAAAGAGAATACGCGAACACATGCCTGCCTGGGCTCGGTAGAGGTGAAAATCGATCGATTTCGGGTTCAATTCTCGCACATCTAATCGATACGAACCACCAAGCCGACGATAAAGAAGATTTTAAAGTTATCTACCGGGCACCGGCACACTACTCTAAAGGCCTGCGCAAACGGGTGCTAGCCACAGCGGAAGCAGTGGCCATTCGACTGACGAACCCAGCACTCTGTTGTCAGAAGACGCTGACACAAGCAGTCTGTCTGCCCTGGCCGACTCCAGAAGGTGATCGCACGCCGTCCAAACGCCCCTAGAGCAGTCACGCGCACTCACAGCGCTTACAATCTAACCGGAACTCCTTTACTTCCCCCCCCCCTCCCACCCCAACTTCATCGTCCTCAACACGCTTACTCCGTCATGCGGGCGGCCTGGGAGCATGGAGTCCGATTAACTCTGCCCCTGAGACGCCCTTATATCCTGTCTACATTTAGAATGATCATTAGCCATGTAAATGTGTCGTCCTGATGACAAGTTGCCGAAAACATATGTTGGCCATCCGACTCTTCAATCGTAATATGGGAATTTTCACAGAACACAGATTTCTTTTGCGTCCTGTAAATCCAACCCACTCACTATGTGTGCACGGCGTCCCGTAAAATATTACCCAATAGAAAGTTTGGCCAAGATCGGATATGTAACCCCACTGAGGAAATAAAGCCTAGGGACCCCTGTAATACTGGAAGGATGTTAACGTTGGTGCCAATAAATCCTGCTGTTTTTGCCTACTTCAGCAACGTTGGTGTTATCAGCATGGTAGCTAAACGAGGCAGCAAACGGAATCCATAGAAAAAGCCAGCACTTCTGTCACAGGTTTGCTGTACTACTCTAACGAGGGATTGGAACAGACCGCGAAATTTGAAATATGCGAATTAAGGGCATGTGCACGGGCGGGAAACAGGTAATTCAATGCTATTCGTTAAAGAAGGCCGGATCAGGTAAGACGGTATGCGGCGGGCGAATTTAACCCTAATCCTAACCTTGACTCTAACCCTAACCCTAGTCTTAGAGTTAACCACAGATCTAATTATTTTCTTAAGCTTAGTTAAAAACGTAGACCAAATGTGGCATGCCCACCTAAATCAAATAAGTCGGCAGACTACAGTAATACGAAACGAAACGACGTGCAACCAAACTTGAAATTGTACAGGGCTCACTATCCTACGAAAGAAGATTAGTTAAATTCGGCCTTTTCCCTTTGAGTTACAGGCAGCTACAAGATGACCTCATAAAAACCTTCCGCATCAAGGCTGCTGTCTCGTGCCTGGAGACTTCTTCGAGTACACAACTACGACTAACCTGCGGGGTCATCCACTCAAAGTACCTGTGACTATTGCCAGGCTGGACGCACGGAAGTTCCTCTTCACCAACAAGGTGGTTGACGCTTTGAATGCTTTTCCCAAGGCTGTTGTTATGTCTGCATCCGTAGGCTCTTTTAGCAGGAAGCTGGACCAGTATTGCAGTGCGCACGACAATGCCATCCGACGGCCGCCGTCTTTATGCCTCCCGTTAAAATGAAGTTACTGATATTATACCACTACGTATATTTAAGTAGCATTTGTTTATGTAATTTACAAGTGCATGAGACTCAGCGCACATACCATTCATTATGACGCCTGAAGACCACAGATCACACTACGTTCCCTCTGGCATAGGTATGCTTCAGGTAACTACTGTATTACGCACCTGTGTGAGTATGTGTCTTCCAATGCTGCTAACGCACGAAATACTTTGTTTATCTGGACAGTCTTTGATATTTCCATTGTAGTTCCTTGATGTCACCACTTCTCCAAATACTTGACAAACTTCCCCTGCGTGCAACAAATCGAATGTTCAGAGATGCATACTTACATTCTACTAAAATAAAATGAACTGAAATGATAGCCTACATACTATATCATCACCTAAGACTGCGCTTTTTCCAAGTATGGTCTCTCGGGGGTGCCAAATTTTCTGATTCATGTGCATGAGCTATTGGGTAGGTACAGTGGGAACGAACCCGTCCGCCGTAGCCGGCTTCATTTGTCAAGTTTTCATTATGTACTTGAAGATATCCCTTCGCCCGCAAAGGCACAGACTTGATTTGCTAATAGAAGCGATGAGGCGAGCTTCGATCATCGTGTCTCCTTATTCAAGACAGACTTAATTATCAGAAAGGTGGGTTGAACCGCCTAGTTCCCAGCCGCCAGAACAAACTAGCCAATAGGAGCCTCAAGAGGCGGTAAATAATGGCAGGCATAGCGTTTCGGGGACAAAAGATGTACGGGTGAGAAAGAGACGGGGAGTTGGGAGGGCTCCTACCTGATCCTGCGAGAGAACTTCAGACACTAAGGAGGACGGGAAGAAGCCTGTAACGTAGAAACAAGAAGAGGAGAGCGAGTGAGAGAAAGAGAGAGAGAGAGGGGGAGGGAGGGAGGGAGAGACAAACAGACTGACAGACAGGGAAAGCTCTGTCCGCATCAGAGTGCGGGACAGTGAATACGCACAAAGGTGCGAACTCAGCAGACTGGAGTTACCAGTATACCAGGAAGGAAGCATCATTGCTACAAGACGGCCGCAACGGCCGACACGTACCAGTGTGTAAGAAGGAGATAAAGTCCATTTGCAGGGCGATAAGTAGGCGAGCAAGAAAAACCACCTCCGACGGGCTCGCGAGACTCTGTTCCGAGGCATTGCCACCAACTCCAATCATACGGGACGCGGTTCTCTTCACGGCCGACTCCTCATCACTGCGAGCGGAGGCTGGGCTTCCCTGGTGGATGAAGCTCGTCAGGAGGGGCACCGAGATGAAGGCCTCAATATGCTGGGGAATCAGCTGTACCAGTCTCTTACTGGAGTCGCACAGCAACTGTACAAAGTTTCTGCAAGGGAGAGAGGGGGGACAGAGAGTAGATAAATCAGGTCTAGCATTGCATTGCATATTCCCGATCAACAACGACAGGGCAACGGGCCCCTAGTCGAGTGGTTAGAGGCGTGGACATCTAACTAACAGGTCGCGAGTTCGAGCCTCGGGTGTTCCACACTTCCGAGCTTGGGTATGACCTCAGTCTCCCTTGTCATTGTCGGTAATAAAATAAAGGAAGGGTCTGTCAGCAGTGAACCCGTGGATTGAGTTCACGGATGACGTGGACTGGCGTTCAGTGACGAGCCTCTGCCGGTGGAAGGATGAGGATACACGAAGCGGTCTGGCTTAAGGACAAAATACACGCAGAACACTGCGGATAAAGTCCAGGCAGAGGTAACTGAAGTTGATCGGTTTATTCTCTCAGCCAACAGGCGCATGACTGTCCACCGAAGAGACAGGTGAGGCATCTGGCGGAACTGTTACCCACTCTCAAATGCACTGCACAATTTTTTCGTTTTTCCCGCCTCGGCCGTGGTGATTTTGGGGCAATATCTCATTCTGTTACGCTTCTGGCCACTTTCAGTCATCTAAGATTGAGATCAGAAGTGAACCGCCGACTCGAACTGATTGCCTTCCTTTGATACACCCTCGGATCGTTAGATTAGAGGTGTACTACGGACAGACGCAAATGACAGTCGAGGCGTGGGATCATAAAGGTGGCACGTCCTACTGGTGATTCTTAAAGTGATCGAAAACGCCGTCAGTTCAACGACTTGCTTTCGCCATCCACCCTACTAACCACGGCCACCCATGTCGGTAGTAGCGTTACCGTTGGTAATGCTACCCTCTATTTCCCGCAGGGGCCATATAGCTCGTTTTTTTTTCTGACCAATTTTAGAACCGCTCCCTCCACTCGGATTTTTATCCAAACCTCTGTCCAATCAGGAGCATTCTCTACGGACACATTCAAGGGCTGCCTCTACAAATAACTGCGTGATTCAGTTTTGTTCTGGCTTGGCCATTTGACGCCGAGCCCGATGCAAATTGCCCATCCCTCACACCAACCAATCAGAAGTGCAAAAGCATAACCTGCTAGGACTGCCCACACGCTAATCCAACAGGCTGCGCGCGCGCGTCCGACACAACTGCACGGCAGGGTGCAATTTTACCTCAACCAATCAGGACCTGGGCCAGGGGGGTCCTATAAACTGTGACACACCCATGATGGAAGGCGTTGTGGAAAGTCCTGTAACGTCCTCGGAACTGTACAGAATGTTTTGAAAGAGGTAACCCCTTACGCAACTGCGTTTGTAACCCGATCAGGCACAAATGCAGTTGCGTAAGGGTGCCATACCGGCGCGTTGAGACGCACCGCAGTGAAATGGAAGACAAGGTTGCCGAACTACAATATCTTCGACGGGTACTGAGAGCCACTGGTTACCCGCGCAACTTTGTCAACCAGTGCAAACGAAAACGACACCAGAGACCAAATCAAACCGGCCCCAAATGTTGGCGGGCTCTTCCGTACGTGAAGAACGTCTCGGATGCCGTCAGTCGTCTTCTCACTCCACTTAGAGTTGGGGTTGCACACGGGCCGGAAGCAACCATTAGGCGCCAAATCATGAGGCCAAAAGACCCGCTGCCACGGCAGGAAACGTTGGAGTTGTTTACCGGGTCTGGCGTTGTTGCAGACAAAGCAATTATATCGGAGAAACTGGGAGATTACTCCGTACGCGAATTGCCGAGCACGCGGCAGCAGGTGGGCGGGGAGACGCTAAATATCAGGTGGCGGCACACTCGACAGGATCCGGCCACACATTCAAATTCGACGAGGCCGAAATCCTCGCAAGGGGTGACAACCTCGTGAGCCGCGAGCTGCTCGAGTCATGGTTCTCAGGCCCGCAATCCATCAACATGACCTCCCGGTACCATATTCCGTGCTTCGATTTTCCCTGGGCCGGAGAATCAGTCACGTGGGGAGGGCGCGGGCGAGCAATCATCACGGTGACAGTGAGCCAGTTTGCCGAGCAATCGTCACACCAGCATCCAGCACGGATGACGAAATCGCGGCAATTAACGACTCGGACTCGGACCGCCAAGCCACCGCCGCATCAATTACGGCCCCAGCGGCGATTGCGAGAACTGTTAATTGCAGTGCGCATACGGTCCCACGACAGCCATGTGCTATAACTACTGCACTCCTTGTGCCATCATCACCTTTATCTGCGAATGTCTCTGACGATGGATTCGAGTGAGGATCCGAAACGTCAGGCCAATAAATTTCCTGCTCCAGTGATCGCATCTTCGTCTTCTGATCTCGCAATAGTAAGAAAGTGGAGTTGGATGAATCGGATAACCTGAGTAGCTAACTCATGGCCACTCAGATGTGAATGAAACTAACCGTCACAGTTAAAAGAGCGCGACACCCGGACGATGCCGATCGCCATTGAGGTGGTTGTAAAGACGCGATAGGTTTGACCGCCGCAAGCGACGGCGTCCACTGTGTGCTCCACGGAATCGGCGTAGCACCGTTAGTGAGACCGCCATGCGTGGCACCAACCACACTCTCTCCTTCCCCACGAATTTTGCACTGATGGCAAGACGACCGAAAGTGGACGCAAGCGCCCTGACCGAAAAAGCTAAACAGCCCGTCTGCACGCGCCACACACGACGTGGCTGCCGCTACGCGTACCAGACCGCTGTAGGAGCAACTCGGGTCTCACATGTGTGAGAGGATTATGAGGGCTGCATTAAGAAGGACTCACAACAGTCCGGACAGGGACACAAAACGAAGTTGACTAGCTTCCTCCTTCCCCTCCCCTCCTCCACTCAGGCTGTCTGTCCAATTGTCTTCCAGGTACGTTTGATGACGAACACGCGAACAAGTCAACAAAGTCAGGCTGGCAAAGAACCCTTCCACTGCTCAGCTCATAGTCATCATCTTCTTCGGATCGAAACTATGACTCTCGGAATTTAATCATGTGCACCAACCGTTCATCTGGATCTGGAAGAGTGGTGAAGAATGAGTAGGTCAGATGAATCGCGAAGCTCTAAATGAGCACACTAACACGTTAAAAAGGGATATAAATGGAAGACAGGGGCCTCTGCGCACCTTATTAGACTGGACGCCGTGACCTTCGAGTCCAACGCGCCGGTGGTGCGGAAGGCATCTTGAAGGTTGCAAGAAACTGAGCCATCTGCCCGACCTATATCTGGCGATCTCTGTAAATGCTGATAGAGTAGACGGAAGCAGACTAACCGCGAAGCAAGAAACCGGTTCTGCAAAAAAGAAACAAGAATGAAAACAAAGAGTTACCAGAGCAATAATGTTGGCAAGGCTGGCTGGAGTTGCTACTGTCATCACTATTACGACGA